>JARNME010000254.1:0-120518 GCA_030179655.1 Scaptomyza flava
ACGCCAATTGAGCAGAGGAACCGGGAACGGATACCATCAACGGAATTGAATCTTGACGATTCAATATGGAATCTTGACGATGCAATATGGAATGCTTCCACACTGGAAGCCGCCTACGACAAACTGATGTCCAAATCTGTGGACTCACTGCACAATATGCTGGATGACTTGGTCGCATCGCTGTAATAAAATTCAATTTGTAGACATTTAATATTAATTCATATCAATAAAAGAACAATGTATTAACTTAAATATGATTTATGTGTTTTTATTTTTGATTCAATACATTATTTTTTACAGGTTTTTTATTTTACAGGTTTTTTTTTTCGTACAGGTTTTTATTTTGCAGGTTTTTTTATTATTTTACAGGTTTTTAAGATTATACTTATTGTACTTGATATTGTTGATTAAATAAAGAACAATTTTTTTTCTTTAATATCATTTTTTGTGTTTTTATTTTTGAGTCAATAAATTATTATTATATACAGGGTTTTTTTATTTTTTTATTTTACAGGTTTTAAAAATATGTATTAGTATAGTAAAACTATAACATGATGCTAATAATAAAGATAGTTTTTAAACTAAAATAACAATTATTATTATCTATAAATAAAAATATCAATATGTGTGGGAATCGATTTTATAATGACCCCAGGCATATGTATTTATACCGTCAGACCTTATTTTTCTTTTTTCGTCATTAGAGCTTAAAGTAGTTTTTTTTATCTTATGTGTATACAAGTTGTGGATCTTAGATCTGAACAACATCATTTCATCATTAAAAATCTTATTATCAAAAAGGCATTCTTTATAACTATTTATAGTAAGCTTATCTAATGCAGACTTCTTTACACCCTTTGATTTTTTTAACGCAGCCACCCCCCTCAAGAGACAATGAATACATTTTCGCTCTGAGACCAACAAACTCCAGCATTCGTTTGCCACAGTTCTCATCCTTCATTATACGCAAGACTTTTTTATTGCACCTCTTAATCCCATATAACTTTGCCAACTCTTCAGGGTATTCGGACGTATCAAACTTCATTTCTACGTCTTCAGCAATATCTGCATAAAAATCTCTAGTCTGTATCGAATATATGAACGAGTCTGTATCCATATAATTCAATGTGACTTTTTCTTGAAATTTTGGCTTAATATAATCGTAATGGAAATCATACATCTGCCATTTGGATAGCTCTAAAACTGTAAACCCTAAATACATTGGCTTGTCATAAACATACGGAGCCGCTTCATCTGAATAGCATACATGTCTTCAGCAAATTGCGCACAGCTGTGAAAACTAGCCTTTGCAATAAGCGAACGTGCACTTAAACGATTGCATGATGTGGTTTCCCACGAAGTGACAATTTTAACATCTTTATGTTTTTCAACGTTCTCCATTGTCTTCCCATAGACTGCGTTGTTTAACAGTTTAAAAAAGTCTTTTTCAAAATTATTTTAATTATTATTATTATTAAATTATTTTTAAAGTTCAATGGGAAGTGTTTAGATCAATATACTTTTTAAGACAAGGTGCCTGTTTAAATTTTAAAACTCGATATACTTTTGATAATATTAAACCATTACGCAAACATTGTTGAAGGTTTTTGTAAAGAATTGGGTATTTATTTTTTGCCCTAAGGTCAGCAACAAGCTTACACACCTTTGCTTCTGGTGTGGGTTTTTGGTTGAGCTGACAAAAAGGTAGATCATTATGATATTCATGAAGTGAATCTGAATCTACTTCTAAAATGTAGCCATACTCAGAATTTGCGTCTATTTGAGCAACATCTAGTGACGCAATCTCATCATCATTCATCCACTGAAAACCAGTGTATGGAATACTCTGAGACATTGCCCAACCATACAAATTATTTGCATCTAAATACATTAAGTATTCAGATGGTTTGCTTGCGTCAAACGCATCCATATACATATGGTTGGCTTTGGAGTACTGCTTACAGCACTGAACCAAACCACCCCTAATTCCACTTTGAATAAACCTATACATATCAATATCAGTTAGCAGATCTAATTCTATTTCGGTCGTTTTAAGCATAGCATCCCATGACAAACCGGGTGTGGTGCAAAAGTGTGCAGGATCTAGAGAATATATTTTCTTGCATATTGCGCGAAAATTTTGAAAAACGTCAGTCAATAAAAGAACATCTGTTTTGAGATAAAGCTCCATATATTCTTTTATTGTCTGACAGTTGAAAACTTTCCATACATGCTGTGCATGTAAATAGTCCTCAGGCGAACATTCTTTAAAATATTAAAGAACTTCTCCCTTGGAGGTAGACAGGTTTCGGCCAGTCGGGTTTCTGAGTCCAAAAACTCATAGGGAAAAACTCCCTTTCTACGCAATAAGTTAAACTCCTCCTCACAGGGATAAAAACGATTAACGCTCTCAAAGCATTCAGTACTTAGATTACTACTTAAAGCATCAAAGCTGGTTGCCATAAAGCGAAACGTGTCCAAAAATCGAATTTCTAAATTTTTTTCATGAGAAGCTATGTATGTAAATTTGGAGAGTGATATATACAGCTCCTTATTTAGTGGGAGTACTTTAATATCACCCTCTACTTTGTTTAGTTCCCTAACAAAGAGATGGGAGTCATACCGCGAAAAATTGTGAAAGAATACGGGGACAAAATTTGCAATTTGAAATTTAATGTTATAAACATTATGGGCTGGACCCCTATACTGGCCCGTTAAATGGCAATGCTCACGTATTCGGTCGGTCCCCAGAATTTTCTTGCAGATATGGCAATTAACTGCATCTTGAGAACTGGTTTCCTCCTCTGTACTCATTGTCATAGGTTTAATATTAGAGAAGTAAGTCGTGTAAATTTCACTTACATCTCTGATGAGAGATGTGACAAACTTAACACCTGCTTCCTTACCAGTCTCTAAAACAAACTTATCTAAGGATGGGTCAAAGCAGCACTTAATATAATATGAGAATGCTATAGGCACATGCAATGATGTAGCTGTAACATTCTCACTCACTTTTGAATTGAGGGGGGCTAGAATGCATTCGAAGTCTGCATATACTACAAACGGAACATCCAAACTACGATTAAAATTCTTATATTTAAGACTTTCTTTTTCTGATGAGGGTAACGTCGAAACCATCTTGCCAGAATTCATCCGGTGCTCCAAAGATAACTTCTCGCTGTGGGAGAAGTTGAGGCAGGTGTTGAAAAAGAAAAGCTGATGTGCGTTACCGGTCACTTGTGAGCTAACTAGTCTAAAAGTTTAAAAACAAAAGAAAATTTATTAATACTGTAAATTATCAAAAAAAAAAATTTTTTTTTTTATTTACATACCTTGATAATTTTTTTATCCATACAAAATGCGCCCGTCCATCGCTCTCCAAAAGCAATAAACTTAAATGCTCTTCCCTTTCGACCTCCGTTAAATACAGCGGACCCACCACTTTTCCCTTTTCCTCATCGAATCCAAAAACGTTGATACTGATAGTAGAGTTCCGTCCTTCGAATACTTTAATTTGTGAAAGTGGAAGCGGAAACTCCAACTCCTCAAAATCAAATGTAAATCTTACAAAGATTTTTGAGCTATTAATATTGATATCGTAGCTCGAACATCTATGAGGATATAGGCTGATATTAAAGCCCATTTAAAACAATATTCATCTGGGTTTTTCATATTCAGAATCGCCTTTTTCGCCTTCAACACCTTTGGAGTTTCAATGTAATTTGAAACTTTTAAAGGAGTGTATTTATTAACACTCCAATCTTATTATCTGGGACATAGTACATCCGCTGCCCCTTTCCTGGAACTCATCCATTTTTTGACGGATGAGCTCAGCATGCTGATTATAGACATCTTCTATATTTCTTCCAGCAGTTAGAACGCACATAGGCGTTTGATGCGACTTGATTTGCATCACCATCTCGTCTTGCTGGAATTTAATATATTCCGCAAATAACTCAAAGTTTATCTTACACGATGTGTGTAAGCATAAGACATTGGCTAAAACTGGAATAAGTTCCGATGAGGCGTCAGTGAGGAATTCTTGAGGATCGAGAATTTCCTCATGCCTATTTTCAAAAGCTAGAGTAATAATGTGGTTTTTAAATCCCCCTGAAATCTGCTTAACAGCACTATTTAGGGTTATGAAAACACGCATTTTATGTGTACTGGACCGTAAATGTCCATTCCACTTTGAAAAAAGTACATTAACCTTACATGTGTTGCACCACTTTGTCGTCGCATTGGGAGTGGCGGTGATGATGTTTGTGGCGGCGTAGGGTGTATTGTTGTATGTGGTGGCGAAAGGTGCGTTGTTGAAGGTGGTGGCGATGGGAGTGTTGGTGTAAGTGGCATTGCTGGGCGTGTTGACGTAAGTTGTGTTGAAGGATGTGTTGGGGAAGGCGGCGTTAAACATCTTCATGAGTGTGGTGGCTTTGTTAGTGATCGTGGAGGTGGCGGTAGTGGTTTGCGATCCTGGAGTGTGGAGTCTTGTTTCGGTGCCGAAAATCTCGGCTAAGTCTTTCGCTGCGGCGGTGGTATGGACAACGTTGTTGTTTACGTTTGAAGACATTTTTTATTTTATTATTTAATTTTTCAAAATTTAAAAACACAGACGTTTTAAAACACAGAAGAAAAATTTTAAAAGTTACACTTGTAATTTTCGAGACCTACTGATGGTTTACTTAACCAAAACTACCTCTTTTATTCGTTTTGAAGTCAATGCAGGATATAAGATTTTCCTAGCACTTGACTAATAATCAAAACAGACATATAAAAAAACAGAGAGAGAGAGAGATGAAGGGGGCAAAACAATTAACATTCCCATCTGAGTTTCATAGACGCTCATGCATAAAATAGTATAAGGGGCGTGGCTTATTAAATTAGTACAAGAAGGATCACTCCTTCTCCTTCTAACACCTTCTCTCTCCAACACTTTCTCCCTATATCCCTTCCCCTCTCACACCTTCTCCCTCTAACACTCCCCCTCTTTCACCTTCTCCCTCTATCACTTTCTCCCTCTAACGCTTTATAATCTTAATCTACAAGAATCAATACTCTTGTTTAAAAACAATGTGTTTATCTTTCTGCTGCTGCTGCGACAGAAAATTCCCATCCTTGCACACATAACCCCCCCACGAAGGTTGTAGTTGATGTTGCTCTTGACAATTACAATGCATGTGTGCAGCGCAACGTATTTAAAACTGAAGCACACTTGACTCTAGCACTAAATGGTGAAATAGCTAAAACTGTTCCTGTCATTATCACAACCATAAAATCAATGTTTATGGCCTGCTTGTCAAACAGGAGCACACTTGACTCTAATACAAATTGGTTACATAGCCAAAACTGATAGTGTGAACACTGATTTTCACAACTTGACACCCGATCCCTTGCTCAGAAACCCACATGAATGTTGTTGATGTTGCTCTTGACAATAACAATGCATGTTGTGGCTTGCTTGCAGGGGGTAAAAGACAGCACACGTGCAAACAGATGTACACTTGACACCAGATTCTATGATCACTGATTCTCGCAACCATAACAATGCGGCCTAGGAATGTCATGCTTTTGTCCTTAATACCTAGTCTAATTAATGCGGGCACGATCATGGGAAAAAAGGGGTCATACATTATAGTATTGGGGGTAATAAAAGTGACAAAAAAGGGTCATAATATTTAATAGGGGGTAATTAAACTGTCAAAAAATGAAAAGTCATAAATTGACACAGAACCGGCAGTTCCCTACTACTGATTATAACAATTACCAATCTTTTTTCCAACTCTACATTTGACAAAGGCGGAGCCAAGCTTAGCATTGTAGTTGTGGGTAAACTTATTTTGGGCACAATTCCGTCGGTAGACTTCTTGTCCTTCTTTAAAAGAGACGGGCTTACTGCGAAGATTACATTGCATTTTGTTGCGTTCGTACGCTTGACGAATATTTGCTTTAATGTCTTTACGAAGCAACGCTGGGTTATCAGAGCGTGAAATAGGCAAAACAGGTTCTTCAAGTAGGGATAATTCTCTGAGCATCTTATAATCGGACCCATGGGTTATCATATCCAGGCCAAATAAGGCTCGATATGGTGAAAAACCTATCGATTGATGTAGTGCAGAACGGAGTGAACAAGATATGCTTGTGAGATTTAAATCCCCTTCGGTCTGATCGTTTTTAAAATAGGCTCGAGCGACTGCTAACCAAGACCGATTCACACGCTCAGCGGCATTGCTTTGGGGCGAATACAAGGCTGTATATACATGATTAATACGAAGCTCAGAAAGGAAAGCATTGAAATCATGAGCTTTAAATTGACTTCCGTTGTCACTGACAATCGTTTCGGGTACACCAAAACTGTGAAAAATCTGTTTAAGTAAGAACTATTGAACAGTCTTAGAAATACTCTTTTTAAGTGGCTGTAGCCAATGATACTTACTAAAGTGATCTAAAACAATCAACAGACCTACGTGCCCACTTTTACTTCTGGGGTAAGGACCAAGCAGATCTATGAAGAGCCTTTGAAAAGGTCTACAAGTGAGACTGCGATCACCCATGGGAGGGCGAAGCGTGTAGTTGGGTGCTTTGCTCTCTTTGCAAGTGTCACAAGAGCGGACATAGTCTCGCACGTCTTTTGCCAGGCCAGGCCAAAAGAGGTGGCGACGAATTTTATCAATAGTCTTATGCATTCCTGCATGAGCGGAAGTGCTACTATTATGTGCTTGCTTAAGAACGTCTTTTCTCAGACTCACTGGGACCCATAGTTTCCAACTCTTTTGGTCGTCTACAGCGTTACCAATAGAATGTTCGGTTCGAATGTACAAAAACTGGTCAACCACTTTGATATCCGGAAAACAGTCCCTGTTTTGCGTGAACTTATTTTTTAAGACATTATACGAGTCTTCAAGAAAAGCTTGAGATTCTATATCTTTAACTGGTTTCATATCGAGCTCTGCAATTTCATTTTCGCTAAGCCGAGAAAGCGTATCGGGAACGATATGCTCTTTACCTTTACGATGAGATATACTGAACTTATACAGTTGCAGACGGAATATCCAACGAGCTAAACGACCGGAAACGTTTTGTTTTCGCATCAACCATACTAAACTAGAATGATCCGTAACTACTTCGAATTCTTGAAGTTCCAAATAACAGCGAAATTTTATGATACCTAGGATGATTGCCAGCCATTCACGTTCCGTAACGCTATAGTTACGTTGAGCGCGACTTAATTTCTTTGACATAAACGCAATATATCGCAGTGCAAGTAAAATTTCTTTCTAAAATCCGGGTTAGTCAAAATTGGGGCAGAGGTTAATACACTCTTTATCTTATTCATAGCGAACTGGGCTTCTGGTGTCCACTCAAATTTACGTTTTGAGGATAATGTGTCGGTAATTGGACTAGTGTAATGAGCGAAGTTACTAATGAAACGTCGATACCATCCGCATACTCCTAGAAATCTTCGAACTTGTTTTAAATTCTTTGGAGCTGGCCAATTGACTATACAGGATATCTTTGAAGGATCTGTACAAAATCCACCACTCCCAATGACATAACCAAGATAGACTATACTGGTTACACAAAATTTGCTTTTGGCTAAGTTTAGCGTAAGATTAGCTTTACGAAATTTATCAGCCAGTCGAACTAATACTGCCAAGTGGGACGGAAAATCTTCGGACACTATGCAGAGATCATCTAAATAGCCAAAGACGCAATGTCTAAGATCAGGCGGAATAATTTCATCCATGAGGCGACACATGGTGGACGGGGCATTACACAGACCAAAAGGCATTGCTTTAAACTGATAAAGCGGTCGGCCGGGTACGGTAAATGCGGTTAAAGGTCTTGATTCGGGGTTGAGCTGAATTTGCCAATAAGCATCCTTTAAATCGAGCTTGGTGATAATATTGACTCGGGGTTATCGAAAGAAAATACCATCGATACTCGGTAAAGGGTAAGCATCTTTCTTGGTAGCATCGTTAAGCCTTCGTGCTTCAAGACAAAGGCGAAATTTGTTGGCTACGAGACGCATGGGAGAACTCCAGGGGCTGACGGAGGGTTCGATAACCTCAAGCTGAATCATACGATCGATTTCGTCGTAGAGAAACTTTTCCACAGCAGGGCTAACTGGATAGAAGCGCTGTTTGACGGGCTTCGCGTCTCCGACATCAATGTGATGTTCGATCAACGAAGTGCGACCAAGTCTTTCAGAAGCATTCGGAAATAAGGCTTGTACAACAGTCAGTTGTTGTAGCTGCTGAGGGCTTAAGAGATATGCGTTTTCACTCAACAAGTTTTGGGCTATAGTGGTTAAATCTAATGAACTAATAATATTAGTTGCTAATTCAAATATTCTCCAAAAACCATGGCCTAAAATAAGTTTTTGCTTTATTGACGGTATGATATAAAGCTTAAGCGGCTTCGTGACGCTGTTATAGGTGATATCTAAATCTTAAACTCCAATAATTTCTTGTTTTTTTCCACCTGCTGTATTCACCTGAGACTTTAAAGGTTTAAGCTGGGCAAATTTCGAGAAATCTTCAGCGGCAAGAACTGAACCTATACAACTAATGTTTGCTCCGGTGTCCAACAGACCAAGTTCTGTGAAACCTAAAAACGAAACTTCTGCGTAACTGCGTAAATCCTTATTGTTTTTGAAAATAGTGCAAACTAATAATTTCTGAGTTCGCTTAACATTTCCATTATGTGTTTTTAAGCAGGCTATACGCCTGGTAGGACTTAATGACGAATTATTAAAAATACGATTCCTAACTACAGGATAATTTTTAAGCCGATCATCTTAGGATTGATGATACAGCGGAACGGCATTGACTCCAGGGGCCTGTGCTGAAGGCAACCAAGTAAACTCAGCAGCCACTGGGACACTACTATAGGATGGGGTAACAATATCAGGGCTTAGTTTTGTGGAGGCAACCGGTGGTTATTGGGTACTCCCTGTCGGCGGTTTTCCGACAGTTTGTCTTTACATTTCTTGCACTGTGGCTTTTACATTGCTGGTGTGCCTCATCCATAGCAAAAAATACGACGGTCTGCTAAACAATTTTCCCATACATGACCAAACTCATCGCAACTCTAACATTTTCTCTGTGTGTTCGCGATACGCAGTGCTGCAAGTTCGGAATCTACTTCAAGGCTATCTGTTACTTCGTATTATTCTCCATTTTCTCGAGAATATACGTGTCTACGTGGAGCAATGGGTTTGACCTGGCTAACCTTGTCAAAGCGACCGCTGAGCTCGTACGCTAAGCTTTCACTCATCTGTACTAAATGACGTAGGTGGCCAAGAGAATGGACAGGCTGGTTGACGCGTGTCTGGCAACAAATTATTTCGTAAAATTTCTGTTGAGCTGAAACTAGTGTTTCGTTTGAGTTCTGTTAAGATACTGATTTTATTCTTACAAAGCCTAGTCCTTATATACTAACAAGATGTCTTAGAGTAGGTCTGCGTTGGCACATTATCGCCAGCAGATAGTCCAATCATTATTTGTTTAGGTTATTTTCTATTTTAAACATTAGTGTAGGTCTTTTGACAATCTTTTGTGAGCTTATCTTTTGTTATGATTTTATTAATATTTTTAGATCTTGCTGCAGCCGCAGCAGCAGGGTTAAAATGAAGTTTTGTATATTTTACCAAGACTCTATTGAGACTTGGTGTCAAGTGTTCATGCGTGAACATTCTGTGGCGGGCCAACAAAAGTTATGGCCCGTAGTTTATTAGTTACAGTTATTTTTCTTATAACATATATAATCAATATTACCATCAAAACTAACACAATTATTAACGAAGCATGTCCAGACACGTGATGAAAGTTTAGCCTATTAATTCTACGTGATGGTCTTTTAACTGTTGGACTTTGCCTAGTAAACTATTCAATTCCTTTGAAGTACTAATATTGGTTGCTGCTATTGGATCCCACATAATCTTTGGTATTTCATATATTCCTCCTACGTAAGAAGGAATAATAGTTTCTTGCCTTTGTGATTGTATTTTATGGTGGGCAATTAATAATTTATCTTCTGTTCTAGCTGTACAGTCAGATCTTATAGATAATATTCCTTGTTCTGGCAAGTTTACTATTTCTGGGGGTGTTTTTTCACATTGTATCCTAGCAGTCGTATTAAGCAGGTTCTTAAAAAGCCACGTGCTCCTGCCCTCTAATTCTACCCAGTATGTTTTGGATCTTATAATGGATTTATAAATGCAAGTTGATGGTCTGTTTGGTTTGAAAGGTGATGTTTCGCAGGTATTATCACTGGCACTATTCCAAAGCCAATTCCCTTCACACACTCGTTTGTTTGTTTGCCATTTTGGCATTTATTTAATGTGGATTCTTTCATAAGATGGTACGAATCCATTTCAAAATTGTATACTAAAAACTCTGAGTTAACTGTATCATTAACAAATGCCCATCTCGCTGTACTGGTACTGGTATAATTCTAAAGAGTTGAGATGGATGTCTGCTGAACAATGGTATTTTGGCATATACGACAAGTTTATTTTCTATAAAAATTCCTTTTGCCTTCAGCAGTGTGTAAATCTCCTTAATTACAGTATTAGTTCTTTTTCCTGGTAGTACCAATTTTTCGGATAGGCTATCTTTTATTTTTAAGATCTCGTCCCTTAATTGTCTTGGTTTTAAAATGTTTGGATTCAATCGCCCATGATTAATGTCAATTAGTAATCCTATTACACTTGCTTGTATTTTTTCACACTCATCAGTTAAAGTACTAAGCTCTTTGGTTAATAAGAAGAAAATAATGGATTCCTTATAAACATAATAACTTTCCTTGATAAGTTCGGTCATGTTCTCTATTCGGTAATTCATTCTCCCAAAGCTTCTATACATATCCTCTGTAGTCTTCTTTATTATATTTGTTGTCGAGTCTATTACTGACGTTTGTTTTTTCTCTAGTGCCTTTAAGTTGTACTGGTTTTGGAGTAATCCTTTCATGTTTACCTCCATCATTTCCCTATCGTCTGCATCCATTATACCAAACAAAATGTGATATAACGAGCCCATAAAATTCAATGGGGATCGCCTTTTTCTAATTGGTTTTTTGGTTGTGAATAGTTCGTTATTTTCTTCTAAATCTGAAATTTGTTTTTGTGTTTTGTTAAAGATCAGATTGCACTGATCCTCGAACTCATGGAGCTTCTTACACACAATTCTCATTTTCTGCACCAGTTTGCTTCCCCTATGCAGCATTTCAAAATATGGGTTCATGTCGTACAAAATGACTAAATCCCAAAAGGATGCCACTATCTCTACCTCGCCTATTGGATCCAGATACATAGCGGAAGAGCTATTCATATTCTTAATTGCCCATTTCCTTTCTTCTTCTCTTAACTATGTTGTGCTTGAAACTTGGCAGAATAGCATCAGTAACAGCATCATCATTAATCCAAGCTTTGAGACTTTGAGTCTTTTAGAGCTTCTCTTTTCATCCTTATTATTTTTTCTTCATTCTCATTTTTGTCGTGTGTCTGTATGCCAATAAGCGGGCACACTTTTGTTATTGGTCTTGTGGAGAAGCATCCTGGAACTTTACTTTTACTACCCTAACTTTATTGTCGTTGCCCTTATGAACTTCTTCTACTTTACCCAAGGGCCATCTTGCTGGATGACAGTTTTTGTCTTTCATTAATACTATCTGTCGTTTTTGTATATCCCGTTTCTCTTTTTTCCACTTACTTCCTTGTTGGAGAGTAAATAAATAATCTTCTTTCCATTTTGACCAAAACTCTTTTTTCATTCTCTGAATCAATTTCCATCTATCCAAATTGCCTATTTTATGCTGTGTTTCTGATTCTATGCTGTCTAAAGTTGGTCTTCCAATTAAAAAATGCCCTGGTGTCAACACTTCATTATCGTCAATGTCTTCTCCGTATGTATACAAAGGTCGTGAATTTAATACTGCTTCTATTTGACACAATAATGTTGACATTTCTTCGTATGTTAAATTGTTGTCACCTATTACTCTTTTTAAGTGATATTTCACAGATTTAAATCCGGCCTCCCAAATACCTCCGAAGTGAGGTCCTGCCGGCGGGATAAAATGCCATTGGATTTTTTCATTTTCAAGTATTGGGGCAATTACATCGTTATTTTGAATTGCTTTTACGAAATCTTGATCTAGCTTTCTTGACGCACCTACGAAATTTGTTCCATTGTCAGAGTATATGTGAGCACATTTGCCTCGTCTTGCTATAAATCTAAATGCAGCTAAAAACGCATCTGATGTTAAATCACTTACTACTTCTAAGTGAATTGCTTTTGTGACCATACATACGAATACTGCTATATAGCCTATATATATTTTCTGTCCGCGAGTTTTCGAGCATTTAATATTGTATGGTCCTGCATAGTCTACTCCTGTATGTAAAAACGGGAGAGATTCCGTTATTCTGTATTTTGGAAGATTTCCCATTATTTGCTCTACTGTTTGTTGCCTGTATCTAGTGCATCTAACACATTCTTTAAGATATTTCTTTAAGGAATTCCTTAACCCGAATATCCAGTATTTTCTTTGAATATGATTTCTCATAAGGTTAATTTCTCAATGCAACGTTTCTTTATGTGCTTGTGTTATTAAAAGAGAAATCATGTGACTTTTGTCTAATATTATTGGATGTTTAACGTCAAAATCAGCTTTCGAATTTTGAAGTCTACCTCCTACTCTTAATATCCCATCTTTATCTAAAAGATTAAATGGATTAAATCCTAATATTTTACTCTTTGATTTAATTTCTATTTTTGACGTAAACAATTTATTTCTTCAGAAAATATATCTGCTTGTTCTTTCTTAAGCAATGTTATTTTTGCTTTTTTAAGTTCTTTTACCGTTTAAATACGGCGGAAACACCACTTTCTTAAATTTGATTGCAATAAATCTTAATATATATGCTACTATTCTTTCTAATTTTTGTATGCAAGAGTATTTTTGAATTAAGTTTTTAATAATAGCACTGCCAAGGTTAATTAAAATTGTATTGACTATTAGATTATCTTCGGCTATTTGTTCTTTGGGCCAATAGTCTTTAGGTTTTGATAGCCATTTGGGTCCTTTCCACCAAATTTGGCAATCCTTTAATTTACTTGGACAAATTCCTCTTGAAGCTACATCAGCTGGATTATCTTCTGATCTTATATGATCCCAATTTAAGTTGATAGTTTTGATTTCTTCAGTTCTTTTTCTTATGAATTTGTTCTTATTTGAACTGTTTTTTATCCAAGCTAACGCAATTGTAGAGTCACTCCACGCATATAAGGAGATTGTGTTTGAAATTGACTCATTTACCTTTTTCATTAATTTTGCTAACAGATGTGCTGCACATAACTCTAACTTTGGTATTGTTTTTCTATTTTTTATTGGGTTTACCTTACTTTTGCTAGCTACTATTGTGAGTGAATTACCTACTTTTGCATATACCACAGCTGCATATGCTTTTCTGATGCATCTGCGAATCCATGTAGCTGTATTTCATGCTTCATCCTAGTTTGTAACCATCTTGGGATTCTTATTTCTTCTAACAATGACAAGTTAAGTTTATAGTGTTCCCATTCACTTGCATCGTCCTGCTTAGCTTGGCATCCCAGTGTTTTTCTATCAACCACAATTTTTGCATAAATAATTTTCCCACTACTGTTACCGGTGATAGCCAACCCAATGGATCATAGGTTTTGGCAAGCGTTGACAATACTTGTCTTTTGCTTATGTTTTCTGAGTTCTCACTATTGACTTTAAATTTAAATTTGTCTTTTAGAGGTTCCCATTGTAGTCCCAATGTTTTAACCGACTCATTTTCCTCAATGGCTATTACTTTATTTTCTCCAGTATCTTCTACATGTTGTATTATTTCTGGCTTATTTGTAACCCATTTTCTCAAATTAAATCCAGCCGCTGCTAACTCCAAAGAAATTAATTATATTTTCATTTGGCAGTCTAGTATGGAGTCTGCTCCTGACATCAGATCATCCATATAAAAATCATTCCTTATTGATTCCCCAATAATTTTATCTTTACAATTATTTGCTATTTCTAGCAGCACTCTTGTTGCTAAGTATGGAGCTGACGCGGTACCGTATGTAACCGTCGTGAGCTTGTAGCTTTTAATCTGCTGTTTCGGAGTTTCCCTCCACAGCAAATGCAAGTATTGTTGATCCTTAACGTCAACATTTACCTGTCGATACATTTTTTCTATATCGGCAGAGGCTGCACATTGCCACTTGCGCCATTTTAATATGACGTCAAATATATCTTTTTGGACTCTTGGTCCCACCCACATTATATCATTTAAACTTTTATTGTTTGTGGTTTTTGCAGATGCATCGAAAACTACTCTCAACTTGGTTGTGAGACTAGAGTCTCTTAACACTGCCTGATGAGGTAAATAATATTTTCATTTTCGTTGGACTCGACCATATGTCCTAAGTCCATAAATTCTTTTAAGAAATTAATATAATTTTGCTTAAGCTGTATATTAGTTTTGCATTTTTTTTCTAAGTTTAGGAACCTTGCCATCGCTTGTGGTCTTGATTCTCCTAACTCTTTTCTTTTTAAACGGAATTGTTACTGTGTACCTTCCATCTACTTCTCTTTTCGTTGTTCTTATGAAGTTTTCTTCGCAGATTTCTGTTTCTGCATTTTCTTCATCATCCTCTTCTACCTCCCAAAACCTTTCCAAATCTCCAGTTTCAATTATTGACGCGACTATATTTTTCTTTCCTTTGGATTTGGTGCATCCTGACACTATCCACCCAAATTCAGTATTTTGACGGAGAAGTCCGTCTATTTTCACTACCCCATTTCTTAATATGTGAGTATACAGGTCAGTTCCGATAACTATATCTGTTCGGCCTGGTTTGTTAAATTGTGGATCGGCTAATACAAATCTTTTCCATTTATTGGTATTAATATTTATTGATTTACTGGGAGCGCTTTCATCAATTGACTGAAAGCGGCTCCATATTGTGGTCTAAAGTATCTACACATACTTTGAATTTATATTTGGAAATGCTAGATTCTGTTGAAGAGACTCCAGTGATATTTGTGATCGCTTTTAATCTTGGTTATTTTAGTACCTGGACTGCCTCCTCAGATATGATTGTAGTTTGCGACCCACTATCAATTAATGCTCTCAATTTTCATACCCCCCACTTGCTGTTCTCACCTTGACAATTGCTGTCGCTAGCAGCGCCTGCCTTTCCACAACACATGCATTCACTCTTTCTTTTCTTTCAAAGTGAAGCATTGTGTGGTGGAATCTGTTGCATTTGGCACATAAATTTTCACTCGTGCATCCCTTTGCACTCGAGTGTTTCAAGCATTTTAGACGCAAATGTGCCTTTTTTGCAGCATCTGTTCTTTCAAATGGACTCATGCTTTTATTTTACATCATTGTAATGCATAATGCCCTGCAAACTTGCATATTGGGCAATTTTCCGAAAAGTCCTTATTGACTTTCGCTCTTTTTTCCTCGTCCTTCAATGAGCCCAGAGCTCTTAACCTTTGCTCTAAATACTCCATTACGTCGGACAATTTTTGAACTTCTTTTGTTCTTTTGACATGATTTTCATAACTTTGCAAAGTTTCTTTATTTAACTTGCGAATTATCATGTGTGCGAAAATTACATCAACGTCTTCCGGTAAGCCCGTTTTAATTTTATTAAATGAATTGATTCATTAATTGTATCAATAAATGCTTTTATTTGCTTGGCTGAATCACTGTTCAGTACTGGCAACTCTATGAGCCTATTTAACTGTTCGGAAAATATTTCCGTTAGTTTTCATAACGCTTGGTTAACAATTCCCAAGTCGCATTGAAATTTTCCGCGGAGCCTAATAACAAATGCGACACCACGCATATTGCTTCTCCTTTTATTGCCATTTTTAGGTAATTAAATTTAAGAGATGGACTCAAATCTTCCCTAGACTGAATTAACTCATTAAATAATTCTGAAAACAGATCCCATTCTTTTGAATCCCCATGGAAGATGGGTATCTGCATTTTTGGAAGCAATGGCAACTCCTCTACTTTGATTTTGCAACCTTCAACTTTTGGTTGACAATTGTTTGCAATTTCTTCTGCCAGTTCTTGCACTACATTTTCTACGTCAAACCCTAGCATTTGAATCTCCCTATCGAAAGTTATATTGCTTTCAAATTGTTCTTTAAAGAATAGTATTTCTTTTTCTATTTCTTGCCAAAGGAATATTATCTTCTTTTTTCTCAGACTGAATATATTTGTGTTGTTTTCTTTTAAGTCTGCCTGAGTTTGGTTTAGGTATTCAGTTAATACGTCTACCTGCTTATCAAATGCGTCTGCCCTACTTTCCATATCAGACTTTGCATTTCCTACCTCACTACCTGGTTTTGCCGTTATCTTTGGTACTTTGCTATTTGCCTGACTGTGTTTTTTAACATTTTTTCTTTAATTTTTCTATAACTTTCAATATCACATCATATTGCTTGGAATTGAAGTATTCATGATCGACTACTCCAATTTTGCACAATAAGTTGTGATTTGCCTGAAAACTTGTTAGAAGTTTCTCTACTTCTTCCCTGTCAACTTCTTGACTTCTCTCTAGCTGTCTAACTCTTTAACTATTTCTGACTGCTTCGTCAATAGCTCTATCGTTTTGTCGGACAACTTGGAAAACAAAATTTTTTCTTAACTCTTAGTGAACAAATATTTAGTTTTACTTTAAATTTTAACAAAATTTTTTTTTTATGGAAATATTTTGAAAAAAGTTTGAAAATATGTAAAAATTTAAATGTTCTTAGCCAACATAAGTTTATTTTTAAGTAGACGGGTTATTAAAAAAAAATTGATATATATCATTGGTTATTTAGTGGACTGTATGATTTTTTTTTTTATTGTGAGGCGATCTTGCCGCCGTTTTCACAATGGGTTCGCCAAAAGGCGCACTCGCATTTTAATGTTTATTATATTTTTTATTTAATTGACGCTCTATAGCGTCGATCTGCTCCCACAGACGCGATGCCTCCTGCCAAGTAGGTGGTGACTCGTGCTGGATCTTCTCCAGCAGTTCTCGCCTGGTTTGCCTGAGCCTGTACTTTTGGACACCAATTTTTCCTCCTCTGCTCTCCGCGCTGCTGCTGCCGCTCTTACTGCAGGCTGCCTTGCCCAATAGTCTTCTATTGACAAGGGCCTGCCAGTGCTTCTTTCCGTCCTTTTGAGTTCAAGCGCCTAAGGCCTTATCTCGAAGGCACGGAATCGGATAGTTTTTTAGTGCTTATTTTTTTAAAGTTAACTTCAAAAACCAAATGTTGAGCGTGCCAAACTACAGCACTGCTACTAATTTAAGCACTGTTCGAACGACCAAATGTTCGGTGTGCCAAACTGCGGCACCACTCGACGGTCTAAATGTTCGGCGTGCCAAATTACGGCACTGCTCGAAGCTATTCATTTTTCGGCGTGCTGTTTCCTGCACCGCTCGAAGGACCAAATGAAACTAGTGTTTCGTTAAGATACTGATTTTATTCTTACAAAGCCTAGTCCTTATATACTAACAAGATGTCTTAGAGTAGGTCTGCGTTGGCACATTATCGCCAGCAGATAGTCCAACCATTATTTGTTTAGGTTATTTTCTATTTTAAACATTAGTGTAGGTCTTTTGACAATCTTTTGTGAGCTTATCTTTTGTTATGATTTTATTTATATTTTAGATCTTGCTGCAGCCGCAGCAGCAGGGTTAAAATGAAGTTTTGTATATTTTACCAAGACTCTATTGAGACTTGGTGTCAAGTGTTCATGCGTGAACATGAGCTATTGAGCTTTTTCAATAGCTATCGAATTTCCGAAATGTCACTCAACAAATTATAAATGCTGCGAGATTGCAGTGATGAATATAGTACATATATTTAACTTGCCTTCGTGGCCGAACTTAAATCGCTTTACAAATTTTAAAGTTGTGTTTTGCAACTAACCCCGATTTGGGCTGTGCAATAATAAGCGATTTTTCGTTTGTCGCGAAACAGACAAACGACCGAAGTTGAGCTACCGACGAATTTGATAAAACTGAACGGCTGCAGAACTGCAGCAGCGGCTTGCACTCAGCTGAAGGCCAAGGGCAAACAATAGAGAATGTGATAAACTAAATATAAGAGCTTATGCAAAACAATAGTTGGACATTACGTTAAGTTGCTCTTATGCTGCGCAGAGCATGATAGGTTATAGCGCTTAGAGACAGTTATGGTTCTGTTGATGCTGGTTTTTGTTTAGTTAACTGCGTAACCAAACATTCTCCCCCCGTTTGAAGACATGGTCTTTCAACAATATCCTGTTTGGGAAGTGCACATAATTTGCGCACAGCTCTCTTGATAATCCCAGTTGATGTCTTAAGAACAGCTACTCGGGAGACGCCGTCAGCACCAGCAACAAGCTCAACCACACGAGCCAGTGGCCATTTAAGGGGTGGCAAGTTTTCGTCCTTTACCAGCACGACATCATTGATAAGAACTCCAGGCTGCGATGTCCGCCATTTGGAGCGCTGCTGAAGAAGCGTTAAATACTCCTCACGCCAGCGATTCCAGAAAATTTGTTGATAATACGCTATACGCTGCCAGAGATCTAGGCGGCTAACGTTCAGCGCCGTGACAGCAGGCTCTGGGTACAGTACGAGTGGCACCCTACCAAGGAAGTGCGCAGGGGTTAGTACATCCAGATCTGCAGGGTGCTCTGAAAGTGGAAAAAGAGGTCGTGAGTTTATTATAGCGGCAATGTGGCAAACGAGTGTGCGAAGATCATCCAGGGGCAAAAGCGAGGGTTCGACCGATCGATAAAATGATATTTTGCTGTCTTCACCGCCGCCTCCCAAAGTCCACTGAAGTGTGGCGAACGAGGGGGGATGAGATCCCATTCAATGTCATCGGACGTACAAAACTCTCGGACAGTGTTGATGTGCTTCTCGCTGAGGAAGAGCCGCTTGAGATCAGCTAGTTCATTCTTGGCTCCCACGAAATAAGTAGCATTGTCCGACCATATGCGAGTAGGTTTACATCTAGTTAGAATGAAACGCTTAAGTGCATTTAGAAAAGCTGCTGTAGACAAATCAGGAACCAGTTTGAGATGCACTGCCTTTGTCGCAAAGCAAATGAACACCGAGATGTAGCATTTTACAGGACCTTTGTTTCGAACTTCACTCTTGAAGTAAAATGGTCCATAGTAGTCCACTCCAGTGACAGCGAAAGGATGCGAACCACTCACACGATCCCGGGGAAGATCCGCCATGATTGTCTCAGCTAAGACCGGTTTAGCTCGAAAGCACATGATGCATTTGCTTGTCACGCTGGAGATAGTCTTGCGACCACCAATAGGCCAATAGTGGAGCCGAATGTGAGCAAGAAGCGAACGAGGTCCAGCATGCAGCTGACGCTTGTGAAAATGCATGATGATGGCGCGTGTGACAGGATGATGGCTTGGAAGAATTACAGGATGCTGCGCATCGAAATCCAGACTCGAGTGCTTTAGACGGCCACCAACACGAAGAAGTCCACACTCATCCATGAACGGGGTAAGCGAGGCAATAGAGCTGGATGATTTGACCATTCGTCTGCCCTGAAGAGCCCTATATTCATCGTTTAGGTTAGCCATCTGGATGCAGCGCAACAGTAATTGGGTGCCTTTGTGTATCCACTCTGCTGTAAGACCGGGATGCCTGATTTGATATCGAAATTTATGTATGAAACCGAACACACGCCGTAGGTGACGAAAGGAGTTTACAAATTTACATCCTATGCTGACATCAGAAGATTGAGAAACACAAATTAGTACTCTTTGCCAGAGCTCTGGAAGCGTCTGGGCCGGCAGACATGATGCAGGCCATTCGCACTCTCCCTTGGTTAAGAAATCGAGACCATGAGACCATAACGATGATTATATAAGCTTGCTGGGAAGTGCTCCTCTAGAAAGAATATCTGCCGGATTGCATGCTGTTGGTACGTAGCGCCATTGCATTCCTGTCGATAATTCTTGGATTAACGATATGCGATTAGCTGTGAACATTTGGAATCGGGAAGGCTCATCACGTATCCAAGATAAGACAACTGCAGAATCCGACCAGCAATAATACCTACAATTGAACAAATTCATTTGAGCTACCTCTCGAATTAGCTGTGAAAGAAGTGCAGCAGCAGATAACTCCAGCTTTGGTATTGTAAGAGTCCGCAAGGGTGCCACTCGAGACTTAGAGCACAAAAGATGAGCTACGCGCCTTCCACCTGTTATAGATACGACGTAAATGCATCCACCGTAGGCTTTAATGCTAGCATAACTAAATCCATGAACTTCGATGATGCCCTTTGGAACTATAACCAGACGCGGAAGCTTTATTTTCTCCGTATGAGAAATGTCAGCACACAAACTGTTCCAGGAACAATGCAGGGAAGCAGGAAGACTTTCATCCCAATCCAAATGTTCTCTCCAAAGGTGCTGCATAAAGATCTTGGCCTTGGATATCACGGGTCCGATAAGCCCAAGCGGATCATAGAATCGAGCAATGGTAGAAAGTACAGTCCGTTTGCTAGGCTTGCCAGGCGCTTTCATTGGAGAGAAGTTAAACAGAAGGCAGTCTGAAGCTGGATCCCAAGCCAATCCAAGCGTCTTAGTGATATCTGTGCCATCATCAAACTTAAGAAAGGTCTCTTTGTCTTCATCAGGCACCTGTTGAAGCACGCTAGGATCATTGGAACACCATTTCCGAAGCTTGAAATTCCCTTTCCGTAAAAGACTGACTGTTTGATACATGACTTCAACAACTTCTTGGGCAGAGTCGCCTCCAGTGATGAGATCATTTACGTAGAAATCGCTCAAGACCACCTTAGATCCAACAGGAAACGATCTTCTTTCATCAATGGCCAATTGCTGCATGGCCCGAACTGCCAGAAAAGAAGCTGGCTTTGTGCCATAGGTAACGGTATCGAGTTTGAAAACTTGAATTTTCTGATGAGGCGCATAACGCCAAAGGATGCATTGCAGGTACGAGTCGGATTCAGCCATCCTAACGCACCTATACATTTTGCAAATGTCACCAGTCAAGGCTACTGGAAATGTTCTAAATTGCAAAAGAGTGCTGAAAAGCTTGCGTTGAACTGTTGGGCCTGTCATGAGGATTTCAATAAGCGAATAACCAGACGAAGACACAGCTGAACCATCAAACACAACTCTAAGCTTAGTGGTTGAGCTATCCTCTTTCAGCACGCAATGATGAGGTAAATAATACTTGCAGCGACTTAGCATGTGCGACTCAACAATAGACATGTGATTAAGGTCCACATACTCTTTGATGAACGCGGAATACTGAGACTTCAACTCAGGATGACGCTCCAGTTTGCGTTCCAGGTTACAAAAACGGCGATAAGCTTGCTGATAGGAATCCCCAATCAGATCCACAGGATGTTTAACTGGAAGGCGAACCGAATATTCGCCAGTGCCTAAACGAGCAAAAGTTTGTTTAAAATGGGCTTCACAGTCAAGTTCCTCCTTATTAGATTCACTAGATACACTAGAGCAGGATTCTAACTCCCAGAAACGACGTACGATTTCATCAAGCTTATGATCAGGGCTAGTAGTTGGCGTTGAAATCGAGCGAGTGGCCATCAATGAGGCAGGGCTTGTTGACGACGTTCCTCCTGTCACTATCCAACCTAAATAATCCTGAGTCGCTGTCAATGATTGACGAGAACATTGAATTGAAATCTGCATACTTTGTGTAGCCTCCGCTGAACTCTGAAAGCTTAAGCTCAGGCAATCGAATCCGGCTCTGAGACAATGTGTGATTGTCAGCAGATGCTTCATGCCTCATGGTCGAACACAAAGGCGTTGATAACTTTCGCTTATTAAGTTCGCGTCGCAATCTAGTCTCAACGAGTGTTGATTATTCATCAAAAGATTCACGTTATTCACTCCCGATTTCATTATAATCCAGCTCCTCCAATGCGTAATGCATACTGTTGAATTGCTGCTGCGCGCTTTCAAGACCCTTAAGCCGGATCGCCAATTCCTTTTCGCTGAGATGCCCAATATGCTCCGGAGCAATAGCTTTGGCCGTCCGCTTCACGTGCTCGTTAATAGCCTTGGCCTTAGCTTTATAAAACGGAGCACCAAGTGACGGAACTGCAGAATTATTAATCACCTCAACAGTATTCGGCATGTTGAATATGTTTTTGATTTTATATGTTCACGCACGCGAAATAAAGTTCTAGAGCCACTGAATGTCGGACACTTGCAAGCTATTGTTTAAAGCACAGAGTATGTCAATCACAATTCAATTTATTGCCTCATTTCATATTTTACAGTTTTGTATCCACTGAATTCTTGCTATTTACTTATTTTTGCAAGTGCAGCTGGTAACAACGTAACGATTTAATTGCACCAATATACCAAGGTCAAAAAGGGCAAACACCTTGAGCACAAGCAAATGCAAAGCGAATCGGGAGCAGCAATAGCAATGCAGAAACGATTGCTGCAGCGGTTAAATGTTTAAAGAGACAAGAGAAGATAATGCGCGGGCGTCAATGCAGGTCAAACACCTAAATGCAAAAGTGAACGCAAAAACGAAGCGACAACAGCGTAAACGATAAAAGAGCGCGGGCGCGCTTTACTAACTCTATAAGTTAAATAATTTTAAATTATTTAAACAAATGCACAGTATCACTTCGGGGTCACCAAATGTTGAGCTGTTGAGCTTTTTCCGGTTCGGAAAAAAACGGTTCGCCAACGGTTCGCGTTTCATCCGTATAGGACTTAACTCTTTAAATGAATTACTCTACACCTATACCTTCGGTAGAACCATCGAAATAAATGTTCCATTTTTGCATAACATCGGCAGTCTTCCGAGTGTAGAGTGAAGATGTCAAAGGAGATGGGGTGTCGTGAATTGGTACCGCTACGGCTTCCGATTGAAATGGAAGAGTGGGATTACCAACGCTTAACGATGTAACAAGACGGGTCACAGTTTGTTCAATCATATTTAGGATCATTGAATAATCAATATCCTGCGGACGGCTGACATTGTTGGAACGTCTAGGCCGGCCTCTATGTCTAGTCTGCTTCTTGTTGCTTAGTACTATTGCTAGCATCCAAGGCTGATGATGCTGCAGTACTTTGGTTCAAAGAACGGGGCTCTGGTTGTGGCGTGTTTGGGGCTTGAGCTTGCTCCAAAGTCTTTGTTAGGTTACGAGTCATAGCTCGAGATGACGCCTGAGTTGCAAGCATGGATGCGTATTATCCATCACTCGATCACATATATCACATTTGTTTGCCGTACTAGCTACAGGTGCTAGAGGCATTGGTCTATTAATAGGGCTTTTCGTAATGGGCAAGATTACTAAATTTTCCTGATTTGGCATATGGTGGTAAATAATATGTAGGTCGACAACAACTAACTTATAATAACAGCATTAAAATTTTTATAAAATATACTATTGCTTTTTCTGTTTGGGCTATTGAAGCTATATGAAAGGTTCTAAATAATTCGGTTTCTTTCCTTCGGTAATTCTGTTGTTCGGCAAGTGTAGGCGTTCGTCACCTAAACACGAGTTCCAGACAACAACATTATTACCTATAAAAAATACTCAAACTAAACGATAGTCAATCAAATTGTTATGAAATTTGCCTCAAATGTTTTAATTTAGCTTTACAAGAACTATTTGTCAAAGGGACAATCATTATTGGTATGCTCCAACGGCTATAACATCAATATTCTGGAATTGTATCTGGCAATATTTCAGGAAAAACCAACTTCAAACATTCCTGAACAAAATCAAACGAAGGCAAGCGAGCATTCTGCAAAAGTGGATTTCATTTTTTTGCTGATGTCAATAGCTAACTTTTTAATTGTATTGAAATTTTTAATATTTATTTATTTTCTCGGAAGGTTTTCAAAACAGAACAACCAACATTCGTAGAACTAAACAAAACTAAAAGATTCTAAAGAATCAATGTAAGCGGAGGCTAGACTATCTGTCTCAGCTACGTCAACAAACCTGATTCTCAATACTTCAAAAATATAGAACTTCCATCTCTAAACAGAGGGATTTTGTAAAGCAAGCAATACAAACAATGCACTTATTCTTCAACCAGATCTAAGAAAACTGCTTGCGTAACTTACCCCACGTTTTGGGTGCCAAAAAAATTGTGGTGAGACTGCTCAGCATTTATTTTGTTTTGGTGTTGGCTGCAGGGTGAGCCTTACCAAACACCGTATCCGGGGCGAACTGGAACTACTGGCGGTCGAGGTCTCCTTGACCGGGCTCGTCGGAGAGAGTGGGAGTGGGGATTGCCAGCCCAGAATCGCCATGCACACAATATCTTTAAAACTTAAGACCTCTAAAAAAAACTCTAACTAGCTTTCCGGTATCCCCGAAAGCGAAATTGACTAACAAAATTTATTAAAGCAAGGATGAACAAATGCTGTTATTATTTTAGCTGTAGGGCGAGGTCTTAGCTGGTGTTTGACACTCGCGGTCTTTACCCTACCCAACCATGATATTCTGCGCGTAGCTTTTATACCACGCCATCAGGAAAAACATAATTATTTAACAAATCATTATTAAATGACTTTATATACGATATATATTCATGTTCGATACTAATTTATTCATTCTTGATGAAGAATAAAATTATTGACTAAAGGGATAAATAAGAATTTACAAATTAACATAGTTAGTAAATACAGTGTTGTGTTTACGTTGTGAGGGCAGATGCATTATCCAGGCAACCACTGGAGGAGACGCTACAGACGGCACGAGTCGAAACGGTTAGGTGTCCATGGCTCCGCAAGCTGAGGACCACCCCAAAGAACATCCGGACTACACACTCGAGAACGGTCAGGTGTACCGACATCTAGGTCTACGCCCAACCGAGGAGGATTACGTACCCTGGAAGCTCTGTGTGGCATCCGTACAACGCTCCTGCGTCCTCAAGGAGTGCCATGACAACCCTACCGCTGGTCACCTAGGGATACGGAAAACAGCCAGCCGTGTCATGCAGCGGTATTTCTGGCCCGGTCTCTTTAGAGACATAACCCGGTATGTGCGACGATGTGCCAAATGTCAGGCATACAAGGTGAGCCAGCTGAAGCCCGCTGGAAAATGTTGACCAGGCAAGTGGAAGAACCGTTTGGTACCATCTATTCCGACTTCGTTGGCCCCTTCCCACGATCCAAGCACGGAAACACCATGCTCCTGGTGTTCTTTGATCATTTCTCTAAATGGGTAGAGCTGGTACCCTTACGCAAGGCTACGACCGTGCATTTGGAGCGAGCGTTCAGGGAGCGAATACTTTGCCGCTTCGGGGTACCGCGGTGCTTTGTATGCGACAACGGGACGCAGTTCACCAGTCGATCGTTTGGCCGATTCTGCGAAAAGCTAGTGATGGAGCTACAGCACACCGCTCCCTACAGCCCCCAACAGAATCCGACGGAGAGGGCAAACCGGACGATCAAGACCATGCTGGCTCAATACGTCGAGGTACACCAGAGCACGTGGGATGAGTTGCTCCCGGAAATCATGTTAGCGATCAATACCAGCGTCTCCGATACGACAGGATTTAGCCCCGCATTCTTGGTTCAAGGACGTGAGCCCCGTCTACCGAGCGCGTTATATGACGAAGTTACGCCAGGAAGTGGACGATTGGAGACGAATTCCGAGACCCGAGCCACAGAGCTGCAAAAAGTCTTCGAGGTCGTGAAGCAAAACGTACAGAGATTATCCCAGGACCAAGCAAAACAGTACAACCTTTACCGTCGAGACTGGCGCCCTACCGTGGTTACGCAAGTGCTGGTCAAGCATCACGTTCTGAGTAACGCAGCAGAGGGATTTGCAGCGAAACTAGCACCGAAGTTCGATGGGCCATATGAACTAAAGAAGTTCGTATCGCCGAATGTCGTACGCCTACAGCATTTGGAGACTCATAAGCGTCGAATGGCTAGTTTGGCAGACTTGAAGCCGTTTCACTCCGACGCCGACGAGGATTCCCCGAATGTCACCCAGACCCAAGAACCAAGTCAACCTTTCCCCATACCTGTGTCAAGTCCTTCAGACCTTCTTACAAACCGCACTGTAGGTAGGGTTATGCAAATGAAAATTACGACTCCATTGTGTTACAGCGAGAAGATGTCTGAAGCAGAGGGACACATCCTGTTCGGGCTAGAGGGGCACTGCCGAAGATACGTGGACCCCGAAGGGTACCACTCCGACGTACAATTTATGTGCCGCTCGAGGATATCCCCGAAGTACCCGAAGTCCCCGACTCCACCTCAGACGTACCCCTACCCACGATAGACCCCTGGAGAGACCTGAGGGTGGACCCTGGATGGCCGTCCGACGACGCAATCGACGAGGTGCTGTCTACACTAAGCCTCGCGGATGACGTTTTGGGTCTCGACGACCTACCACTCTACACCATCGACTGGGTGATGGCCCCGGAGAGCTGGCGGGTAGAAGGAACGGGAGGGTTGTTACCACAGGATGTGCGAGACAGTGTCGAGGTGGCGGTACGGCGCAACCCCATCTACGGTACCAAGTACCTTATCGAGACGGAAGGCCATGCGTGCCAGGTGAAGGTATCGAAAGCCGGGAAGGTCACCGTCCACCACCGCCCCCCGAAGTAAGGAGAGGGTGTGAGGTAGCGGTCAGCTACCGCACATTTATGTTTTTCGTTCGTGACGTCGTTTATGTTATCTTGTGATTGCATATACCATGCTCCACTCACATTTGCGTAAATGTAAACGCAAGCTAGTGCTCTGTGTACATTTGCGTAAACGCAAACGCAAAATGTTGCTCCGCGCGGAACGAGTTGGTATTTTGTGCGTTCCGGGGGAATGGAAGCTGTGGAAGAGGAAGAAAACAAGTGAGAAAATGATATTGCAATTTTAATGCAAAATATCAGTTTTTCGAGCGAGCTTGCTATAACCGGTACGCGACAGTGGTACGCAACAGCAACAACAACAACGCGACCAGGGAGGAAAACCAGCAGCGACTACAGCAACAACAACCACAGGGTGCGACCGCCACCACAAAAAAAAGGCAACAACGGCCACGATCGGTGGCATCACCCGGCAGCAACGACAGCAGCAGAGGCAACCACCACGACGGCTAGCGAGGATAGCAATGTGGTGATTTGAAAAGAGAGGCAGCAAGCGTTTAATAAAACACGCACACCCACCGGCATCGCCACCAGCACACACACCCCGCACACCACGGCATCGACACCAGCGTGCACCCAGGCACACACACCCCACACACCACGGCATTGACACCAGCATACACCCAGGCACACACACAGACACCCCACACACACACAGGCACACACGCACACCCAGGCTTACGCACACACACGCACACACCCAGGCTCACGTACACACACAGGCACACACGCACACTCAGGCTTACACACACCCAGCACACACACACAGGCTTACCCCCACACACACAGGCACACACGCACACCCAGGCTTACGCACACACACCCAGGCTTATATATACACCAGCACGCACACCCAGGCTTACCCGCACACAGGCACACACACAGGCATATACACTCGCACGCACCGGCATCCACACACACACCCAGGCATACAAACACACCCAGGCTAACATACGCACACACACACGCACACCCAGGCTCACGTACACACACAGGCACACACGCACCCCCAGGCTTACGCACACGCAGGCACACACACCCAGGCTTACCCACACACACACCGGCACACACACCCAAGCACACCCGCACAGGCATCTACACACATCCACAGGCACACACCCACACAGGCATATACGCAAACTCACACCCAGGCTTACACATACACACAGGCACACCCAGGCTTACACACACACCCAAGCTAACACACACACCCACACCCGACCAATGGAGCACCAACAACACACCGTACCAGTTACTATCACGCCGGAGGAGGTACTCGAAGTGGCCAGAAGCATCGTGGCGTCCAAATCACCAGGTCCAGACGGTATACCGAACCGTGCGCTGAAGCTGGCTTTGACTCTGAAAGCCGATCAATTTGCCGCTCTTTTTACTGCCTGCTTGCATGAAAGGACTTTTCCACAGGTCTGGAAGGTGCAGAATCTGCTGCTTTTGCCGAAGCCGGATAAACCACCGGGGGAGCCGTCTTCATACCGACCAATTTGTCACATTGGGAAAGCTTTTGAAAAGCTGCTGGCAGCAAGGCTGAGCCATGCGATAGACAGAGCCGGCGGGCTGTCCCCGCACCAATATGGGTTCCGTAAGGCGAGGTCAACCGTTGACGCCCTAAGAAGGGTGGTCGAATTAGCAGCCAGTGCTATTCAGGGCACCAGGTGGGCAGGAGGCGACAAGAAGTATTGCCTTATTGTCACGCTGGACATCAAGAATGCGTTCAATACTGCCAATTGGGCGTCATACTTAACGCACTGGATACCCTGCAGGTCCCCATATACCTACAGGACACAGTGAAGAGCTACTTTGAAGGCCGGGTGCTACGGTATCAGACCAGCGAAGGTATCAAAGAACTCAATGTTTCTGCAGGAGTGCCCCAGGGATCTGTACTTGGGCCACTACTGTGGAACATTATGTACGACGGTGTTCTAAGGCTACAACTTCCGGAGGAGGCGCACATTGTTGGTTTTGCCGATGATTTTGCTATCGCCGTCGTGCGCAAAGAATTGGATGATGCTGAGACCACATGCAGTACATGCATTGCTCGCGTGCAGGATTGGCTTACCCAGGCGGGACTGGAGCTGGCTGCGCACAAGACGGAGGCGGTTCTTGTGAGTAGTCGCAAAACGGTAGACACGGCAAAGATTGTGGTGGGCAGCTCTACTGTTATATCCAAGCGGGCCATTAAATATCTCGGCGTGATGCTGGACACGAGACTGTCATTCAAGGAGCACATGCAATACAATGCATCCAAGGCAGCTGGGGCTTGTCGTGCACTGTCGCGCATAATGCTCAACACGCGCGGGCCAAAGCAGGAGCGCCGGCGCCTTCTAATGAGCGTAGTCCGTTCCACCATTTTGTACGCAGCGCCGATCTGGTGGAGAGCCGTGCAGATCAAGACCTATTTCCGAGACATAGGCGCAACTTACCGCCTTTGCGCTATCAGGGTATGCTGTGGGTTTAGGACTGTTTCCGACGAGGCTGCTTTGGTTATTGCAGGCATGGTACCCATAGAAGAGCTAGCTATTGAGTCCGGTGAGCTATCAAGCCAAACAGAAGGTATATCGGAGCGCAGTGGTCGTCTTATGGCGAGAACAAACACGATTGAGCGATGGCAGGAACATTGGAACACTGCAGCGAAGGGGCGATGGACATACGCCTTGATCCCACAGCTCTCACAATGGATCAACCGTAGGCATGGAGAGGTAAATTTTTACCCGACTCAGCTCCTATCTGCTCATGGGTGTTTTCGGAGCTATTTGAAGCGATTCGGTCACGTGCAAAGCGATGAATGCACATGGTGTAGACTGGGCGTTCAGGAGGACGCACACCACGTGTTGTTCTTCTGTGGGCGGTTCGCTAACCAGCGAAGAATGCTTGAGCAAGCAATGGTGGCCCCATCACTGTGGATAATCTTGTTGAAGGAATGCTGGAGTCTTCGATGAAGTGGGAAGCGGTCAGCACGTTTGCAGCGGTGACCATGGAAGAACTACGGCGAGTGGAGCGGAGCCTCGCTGCAGTATAGGTAGTGACTGTTGTTTGCGAAGCAATTCTTAACGGACGTACCGCAAACTACTGTCGCTCCTATATTCACAAATACTATTATTATTTATTTAGTTTTAGCATGATTAGGTAATAAAGAATATTAAAAAAAAAAAAAAAACGACCGGCATCGACACGCAGGCTTACGCACACAGGCTTACGCACCCACACTCCCAGGCTTATATATATACACCAGCACGCACACCCAGGCTTACCCGCACACAGGCACCCACCCAGGCATCGACACCCGCACACACACCCAGGCTTACACACACCCCCAGGCTTACATACACACACACCCGTACACAGGCATACATACACACATACACAGGGGTAAGTGACGGCCATCTGCGATGGGCCCAAAGGTTGCTAAGGCAGCCATGCTTGGATTTGGTGCGGCCTAGGATAGTATCCCCACCCCTCATGTGTAATACCTATATGTCTTGCTGTCCGTGATATAGAATTAATAAAGATCTTAGTGTAGCCAAATTAGTGTGTGCTTTATTTGTTACCCTTTTCCCCCTTTTTCCCCCCTTTCAGCGAGTGAGCCTCACTCACAAAGCCCGCGGGGGGCAAACCTGAGGGGCATGCTAGCGAATCCTCCGAGTTTTACTCTAGATTCTGCGACGCCTGTCTCTTGGGTATGTCCCACGTGAAGCGACGAGTGGGGTAGTAGTGGCTCAGTGCGCCTCACCAAATGGCCCACGTGAGGCAAACCTGAGTGGTATGCTAGCGAATCTTCCGAGTTTTACTCTAGATTCTGCGACGCCTGCCTCTTGGGTATGTCCCAGGTGTAGCGACAAGTGGGTAATACTCAGGCGTTGCAGATGTGAGAGATCGGGTGGAGGATGGGCACGCATTCCGAGTCTTACTCTATGCGTGACGAAATCTTCTCACTCGTATCTCTCACACGCGTCCGAGAGCTCCTCAAGGACGCGGCCGGTGACTGGTGCGGGCGGATGGGGTTAGGCAGTTAGTGCGCAGGCTTCCGGGTCTTACCCTCGGCCTGACCAGCTGGCTGGTTGACTCTTACCCGCTCGTACTAACACAGAACTTCGCCCGACGCCCTGGTCGGCGACGAAGAGCCATTTGGGGGAGTGATTGGTTAGTTCTCCGAGTATTACTCTGGACTAACCAACCTATTCCTTCAGTGTCTCTCAAATCGTCGCCAGTGCGTAAGATATGCTCACGAGCCCCCCCTGCTATTTCCCCTACCCTTTCCCTTTCCCTTATTGCCCCGACCCCTAGGTATACTCTGGCACAGCTCCCCCAGTATACCAGCAATTTACAAATTTTCTGTAAAATCCCTGGACGCGACTGAGACGCCGACCTCGGCCTAAGAAATTACGTCCTTACAATGATTAGTCCGATTTACGCCAATAAAACCAATCGAAGGTTTAAACTAGGATGGTTATTGTTGAGCTATTGAGCTTTTTCAATAGCTATCGAATTTTCAAAAGTACAATTTAATAAATATAAATGCACCGAAATTTTGCATAAATATAATTATAATTTATTTGCCTTCGTGGCCGAACTCATTTATACTGTTACAATTGTTCAATTTTTAATGCAAACTCCGAATTGAGCTTTGCAATAATTATATAACAAAATAATTTGGCAGGCGTCGAATGCCTTGCCGCGACTTGAATTCTTGCGCGATCGAAAAGAACTAACTAGCTGCCAAATTGCAGCAGCAGCTTGAACTCAGCTGAAGGATAAGGGCAAACAATAGAAAGCATGCAAGATAAAACGAACGTTGATAGAATATGCAAACAAGAATTATGAGAGTTACGTTAATTTGCTCTTATGCTGCGCAGAGCATAATTGATTAAAGAGAACTAGTTTAAAATGAAACTGCGTGTGTTGTTGTTTGGCGCAGATAGCTGCGTAACCAAACATTCTCCCCCCGTTGGAAGACACGGGCTTTCAGCAACATCCTCTTTCGGAAGCGCACATAATTTGCGCACAGCTCTCTTGATGATTCCTGTTGACGTCTTAAGAACAGCTACTCGAGAAATGCCGTCAGCGCCAGCTACAAGCTCAACCACACGAGCTAGTGGCCATTTAAGAGGTGGCAAGTTTTTCATCCTTTACAAGGACGAAATCATTAATGAGAACGCCCGGCTGGACGTTCTCCATTTGGATCGCTGCTGAAGAAGCGTTAAATACTCCTCACGCCAACGTCTCCAGAAAATTTGCTGATAATATGTTATATCTGTTATATGTTATCGCTGCCAGCGATCTAGGCGGCTAACGTTCAGAGCGGTGACGTCAGGCTCAGGATATAAAGCGAGTGGTGCAGTGCCAAGGAAGTGCGCAGGAGTTAGCACATCCAGATCTGCAGGGTGCTCTGAAAGTGGAAAAAGAGGTCGAGAATTTATTATTGCGCCAATGTGGCAGACGAGTGTACGCAGATCATCCAGGGGCAAAAGAGAGGGCCCGACCGATCGATAAAAATGGTATTTGGCTGTCTTAACCGCGGCCTCCCAAAGTCCACCGAAGTGTGGGGATCGAGGTGGAATGAATTCCCATTCGATGTCATCAGCGACACAAAACTCTCGGACAGAGTCTATGTGCTTCTCGCTGAGGAAGAGTCGCTTGAGCTCAGCTAAGTCGTTTTTGGCTCCCACGAAATTAGTGGCGTTGTCCGACCATATGCGAGCAGGTTTGCATCTGGTGAGCATGAACCGCTTAAGCGCATTGAGAAAGGCTGCTGTCGACAAGTCAGGAACCAGTTCGAGATGCACTGCCTTCGTTGCGAAGCAAATGAAGACTGAGATGTAGCATTTTACTGGTCCCTTGTTCCGAATCTCGCTCTTGTAGTAAAATGGTCCACAATAGTCCACTCCAGTCACAGCGAAAGGATGCGAGCCACTTACACGATCCCGGGGAAGATCCGCCATGATTGTCTCAGCCAGGACGGGTTTAGCTCGAAAGCACATGACGCATTTGCTTGTTACGCTGGAGACAGCCTTACGGCCACCAATAGGCCAATAGTGGAGCCGAATGTGAGCAAGAAGCGAACGAGGTCCAGCATGCAGCTGACGCTTGTGAAAATGCATGATGATGGCGCGTGTGACAGGATGATGGCTTGGAAGAATTACAGGATGCTGCGCATCGAAATCCAGACTCCAGTGCTTTAGACGGCCACCAACACGAAGAAGTCCACACTCATCCATGAACGGGGTAAGCGAGGCAATAGAGCTGGATGATTTGACCATTCGTCTGCCCTGAAGAGCCCTATATTCATCGTTTAGGTTAGCCATCTGGATGCAGCGCAACAGTAATTGGGTGCCTTTGTGTATCCACTCTGCTGTAAGACCGGGATGCCTGATTTGATATCGAAATTTATGTATGAAACCGAACACACGCCGTAGGTGATGAAAGGAGTTTACAAATTTACATCCTATGCTGACATCAGAAGATTGAGAACCACAAATTAGTACTCTTTGCCAGAGCTCTGGAAGCGTCTGGGCCGGCAGACATGATGCAGGCCATTCGCACTCTCCCTTGGTTAAGAAATCGAGACCATGAGACCATAACGATGATTATATAAGCTCGCTGGGAAGTGCTCCTCTAGAAAGAATGTCTGCCGGATTGCATGCCGTCGGTACGTAGCGCCATTCCATTCCTGCTGTTAGCTCTTGGATTAACGATATTCTATTAGCCGTAAACGTTTGGAATCGGGAAGGCTCATCACATATCCAAGATAAGACAACTGCAGAATCCGACCAGCAATAATACCTACAATTGAACAAATTCATTTGAGCTACCTCTCGAATTAGCTGTGAAAGAAGTGCAGCAGCAGATAACTCCAGCTTTGTTACTGTAAGAGTCCGCAAGGGTGCCACTCGAGACTTAGAGCACAAAAGATGAGCTACGCGCCTTCCACCTGTTATAGATACGACGTAAATGCATCCACCGTAGGCTTTTATGCTAGCATCACTAAATCCATGAACTTCGATGATGCCCTTTGGAACTATAACCAGACGCGGAAGTTTTATTTTCTCCGTATGAGAAATGTCAGCACACAAACTGTTCCAGGAACAATGCAGGGAAGCAGGAAGACTTTCATCCCAATCCAAATGTTCTCTCCAAAGGTGCTGCATAAAGATCTTGGCCTTGGATATCACGGGTCCGATAAGCCCAAGCGGATCATAGAATCGAGCAATGGTAGAAAGTACAGTCCGTTTGCTAGGCTTGCCAGGCGCTTTCATTGGAGAGAAGTTAAACAGAAGGCAGTCTGAAGCTGGATCCCAAGCCAATCCAAGCGTCTTAGTGATATCTGTGCCATCATCAAACTTAAGAAAGGTCTCTTTGTCTTCATCAGGCACCTGTTGAAGCACGCTAGGATCATTGGAACACCATTTCCGAAGCTTGAAATTCCCTTTCCGTAAAAGACTGACTGTTTGATACATGACTTCAACAACTTCTTGGGCAGAGTCGCCTCCAGTGATGAGATCATTTACGTAGAAATCGCTCAAGACCACCTTAGATCCAACAGGAAACGATCTTCTTTCATCAATGGCCAATTGCTGCATGGCCCGAACTGCCAGAAAAGAAGCTGGCTTTGTGCCATAGGTAACGGTATCGAGTTTGAAAACTTGAATTTTCTGATGAGGCGCATCACGCCAAAGGATGCATTGCAGGTACGAGTCGGATTCAGCCATCCTAACGCACCTATACATTTTGCAAATGTCACCAGTCAAGGCTACTGGAAATGTTCTAAATTGCAAAAGAGTGCTGAAAAGCTTGCGTTGAACTGTTGGGCCTGTCATGAGGATTTCAATAAGCGAATAACCAGACGAAGACACAGCTGAACCATCAAACACAACTCTAAGCTTAGTGGTTGAGCTATCCTCTTTCAGCACGCAATGATGAGGTAAATAATACTTGCAGCGACTTAGCATGTGCGACTCAACAAAAGACATGTGATTAAGGTCCACATACTCTTTGATGAACGCGGAATACTGAGACTTCAACTCAGGATGACGCTCCAGTTTGCGTTCCAGGTTACAAAAATGGCGATAAGCTTGCTGATAGGAATCCCCAATCAGATCCACAGGATGTTTAACTGGAAGGCGAACCAAATATTCGCCAGTGCCTAAACGAGCAAAAGTTTGTTTAAAATGGGCTTCACAGTCAAGTTCCTCCTTATTAGATTCACTAGATACACTAGAGCAGGATTCTAACTCCCAGAAACGACGTACGATTTCATCAAGCTTATGATCAGGGCTAGTAGTTGGCGTTAAAATCGAGCGAGTGGCCATCAATGAGGCAGGGCTTGTTGACGACGTTCCTCCTGTCACTATCCAACCTAAATAATCCTGAGTCGCTGTCAATGATTGACGAGAACATTGAATTGAAATCTGCATACTTTGTGTAGCCTCCGCTGAACTCTGGAAGCTTAAGCTCAGGCAATCGAATCCGGCTCTGAGACAATGTGTGATTGTCAGCAGATGCTTCATGCCTCATGGTCGAACACAAAGGCGATGATAACTTTAGCTTATTAAGTTCGCGTCGCAATCTAGTCTCAACGAGTGTTGATTATTCATCAAAAGATTCACGTTATTCACTCCCGATTTCATTATAATCCAGCTCCTCCAATGCGTAATGCATACTGTTGAATTGCTGCTGGGCGCTTTCAAGACCCTTAAGCCGGATCGCCAATTCCTTTTCGCTGAGATGCCCAATATGCTCCGGAGCAATAGCTTTGGCCGTCCGCTTCACGTGCTCGTTAATAGCCTTGGCCTTAGCTTTATAAACGGAGCACCAAGTGACGGAACTGCAGGATTATTAATCACCTCAACAGTATTCGGCATGTTGAATATGTTTTTGATTTTATATGTACACGCACGCGAAATAAAGTTCTAGAGCCACTGAATGTCGGACACTTGCAAGCTATTGTTTAAAGCACAGAGTATGTCAATCACAATTCAATTTATTGCCTCATTTCATATTTTACAGTTTTGTATGCACTGATTCTTGCTATTTACTTATTTTGCAAGTGCAGCTGGTAACAACGTAACGATTCAATTGCACCAATATACCAAGGTCAAAAAAGGGCAAACACCTTAAGCACAAGCAAATGCAAAGCGAATCGGGAGCAGCAATAGCAATGCAGAAACGATTGCTGCAGCGGTTAAATGTTTAAAGAGACAAGAGAAGATAATGCGCGGGCGTCAATGCAGGTCAAACACCTAAATGCAAAAGTGAACGCAAAAACGAAGCGACAACAGCGAAAACGATAAAGAGCGCGGGCGCGCTTTACTAACTCTATAAGTTAAATAATTTTAAATTATTTAAACAAATGCACAGTATCACTTCGGGGTCACCAAATGTTGAGCTGTTGAGCTTTTTCCGGTTCGGAAAAAAACGGTTCGCCAACGGTTCGCGTTTCATCCGTATAGGACTTAACTCTTTAAATGAATTCCTCTACACCTATACCTTCGGTAGAACCATCGAAATAAATGTTCCATTTTTGCATAACATCGGCAGTCTTCCGAGTGTAGAGTGAAGATGTCAAAGGAGATGGGGTGTCGTGAATTGGTACCGCTACGGCTTCCGATTGAAATGGAAGAGTGGGATTACCAACGCTTAACGATGTAACAAGACGGGTCACAGTTTGTTCAATCATATTTAGGATCATTGAATAATCATATCCTGCGGACGGCTGACATTGTTGGAACGTCTAGGCCGGCCTCTATGTCTAGTCTGCTTCTTGTTGATTATACTATTGCTAGCATCCAAGGCTGATGATGCTGCAGTACTTTGGTTCAAAGAACGGGGCTCTGGTTCTGGCGTGTTTGGGGCTTGAGCTTGCTCCAAAGTCTTTGTTAGGTTACGAGTCATAGCTCGAGATGACGCCTGAGTTGCATTAGGTGCGGCTAACTGTGGTCTTAATGGGGAACCGTTACCTACTACTAGCTCAACATCAGTTGGATTGATCAACTTGTTGCAAGAATGGCAACGGTTATGGGATACTAACCAACTTTCAAGGCAGGGCTTATGAAATACATGTCTACATGCGAGAGACAAGAATAGTGTAAACTCTTCCCAAGCTGAATCTCTTTTAACTCCAGGAAAATTTGGCACATCATGCCCGTCGTTTTCTTCTTTGAAATTCTTTATTGTTCCATGTAAAATACGATGGAACTTCACAATATAGAAGCGTTCTTGCAAACTCATCACGTGTGCATAGCTCAAAGAAGGCTAGCAAAGTGGTTTTGGCTATGGCGTCCGCGTGGTAATGCTGGATGGGATATACCATATACACGCATGGGTGCTTGTAGAAAAATCGGAGTCCCACCTTTGAGCTGTAAGAGTGTTCTAGCTAGTGAAAAAATCTTGAGCTTTGCTTTGCAGAGTAAAAGTAAAAAGGTGGTACAGCTTGATTAAATCAAAAAATAAATAAATAAATTTCAGCTTTTACAATGACAGAAAGAAAGAACAGAGCTTCTTTAAAACGAAAAGTCATTTCCATAGAAAGAAAAATACAAATTATTAACCGCTTAGACAATAAGCAAACTGCCACGGAAATTGGAAGAAGCATATAAAATAAAAAAATGAAAATGAAATCAGGAAAGATTGGGTCATCTATATCTACAAAATTTACCATTAGAGCACGTGCACCCATTTTGGAGAAAATGGAAAGAGCACTTAGCATTTGGATTGACGATAGCTACGAAAAAAATATCCCTTTAAGCCAGCGGATCATTAAGGAAAAGGCACTCAGGATTTATGAACTGCTCAAGCAAAATGGAGAGCCTTTTTCGAGCATAGATTTCGCTGCTAGTAATGGACGGTTCGAGAAATTGAAAAAACCGTTCTCCATTCATAGCATCAAATTTAAAGGCGATGCGGCATCGGCCAATAATGGAGTTGCTACCACATACCTAGAAGAAATTCGGGGGTTAATTGTTTTCAATGCTGATGAAACTGGACTTTGCTGGAAAAAATGCCAAGTCGATTTTTTTTATCAAAGCTACCGGCTTTAAGGCACAAAAAGATCGCTTTACACTTTTGCTGTGTAGTAATGCATCAGGCCACTTTCAAGTAAAGCCAATGCTTGTGTATAAGTCTTTGAATTCGTGCTTTTAAAGGGATAGACAAGAGCAAATTACCAGTTTACTGGAAAGCAAAATTCAAAAGCTTGGGTAACTGCAGAATTATTTAAAAACTGGTTCTTAAATTGTTTTGTTCCTGAAGTAGAAAATATTTGAAAAAGAAGAATTTTCACTTTAAAGCACTTTTCGTTAATTTTGAACAAATATGTGAGGTTTAAATATAGAAAGACCAAATTTTAAATCTAAAAAAAAATTTTGATGGCAAATTTGAATTTCAGGAACGTAACCCCTTGTTTCGTACTGAATCTATGTATTGCTTAACACGATTTCGCTTAACACGAGGTTTTCTAGGAACGTAACCCCCGTGTTAAGCGAGGGGCAAGTGTATAGTGAAAAAGGAATTTTGGAAATGCGTCTTATTTTGACCTCTTTACTTCTTGCGATGCGTACGATCGTCACGAACGACACCAGAGAATTGCCCATATGTATTTTCAGAACAAAAATAATAAATAATTATTTTTTTTTTATATTTATTTTACCCATAGGCAAAATTTGAAACGCATTGGCAGAAGACGACACTGGAAGCGAATCACCTTTTGCTTCGGCAGTACGACGAAAAGTTATCATAGGTTCTCCACTTCTGCCCCATAAAGTGGCAACGCTAAACAGCAAGCTGAAGCGCATCATTGTAATTCAGCAAACGGATGAAAACTATCACAAAGCACTGGACGATATACGCGACCAGATGATTATTTCGGTTGTGGTAAAGCCCAGTTCCTCTGGGCGACATTCGGAAAATCTGTGATGGTTATTGCCACTGCAAATAACTCCTATGTGTTCGATCTGAAAGCACTTGGTGCCATTTCTTCTGACCTGAAAGAGCTGTTGGTATCGAAGTCTCCAAGAAAAATTATGCACTATAGCCATCGCATATGCGATATTTTGTACCATCAGTTTAAAGTACGAGTTAATGGAGTTTGCGACACGTTCGTGTCTTGGTGTTTGGCTCGTCAAAGTAAGTCTCATTTTTCGTTGCATGATGTAATAATCTAACCTTTGACTTAAGGTCGACGGCGCTGGCCTGCCAAGATCTTCAGGACGTAAGTGATGCATTTCTCTTGAAGTTGCCCGGATTGTACTTATGATTATATGTATATTATTTCTATTACTTAAGATCTGGGATTCGGTACGCAACTTTACTGCACGCCCATTGACCAATGGTCAGATGAAGTACCTGACAAAACTGGCCATATTGCAGCATAAGCTACACGATACTCTTATCTACGACAACATTTTGGGCAAATTGGAAAAACTGACTTTGAACTTTTGCACTGATGACATAGAAACCACATCCGACGAGCATGAGGAACAGGAGCAGGAAATGGATCAGGAGCAGGAAAAGGAATGGGATCAGGAAAAGGAACAGGAGCCGGAAATAGAACAGGACCCGGAAAGAAACAAGCCAAAACAACAAAACCTTAACTCTGTCTACTGTTTTTCTTAGTTTTAAAAAGTTTCCAGTCCTAAGAAAGCGAAATAACCAGTTAAGATTAGTGTTTCTGAAGAATGAGTTTATGAAATTCTAACTCAAAATAACACATTTTTTATTTTTGTTCTGAAAAACATATTACATAATTTAATTTATTTTTTAAGTATCTGAACTATTTAGTTCTGATAAACAGGCTGTGAAGAAACCCTGAATTTAAATTCCATTATTTTTTTTGATAATTTTTAGTTTTATCAAAAATTTAATTAATTTTTCAATTGTTTTCAAGGGCGAACCGGACTCGCTACCCATCTCTTTTGATGGAGCGGCTGGCTCTCAGGCGTTAAAATCTTGAGCTGCAAGGATGACCACACTCTGAAGTGGGTCACCGGTGTCGTGGCTGCTCTGGACGCTCCGTGGGAGGGTGCCAAGCTGGAGGTAGTGGACAGAACTTGCATTCCGTCCCTACCAAAGGCAAAAGTACTTTTCCCGTACTTTTTTTTACTGCGATGGCAAAATCCGGACGTGCCAACTGTCGATTGGAAGGTGATCCACGTTGCGAAGCCCGATAACAAGGGTCAGCAAATGGTGATCCAGATCAATAAGGAGGCCGACGATTTGCTATACGGAAGGTTCGGGAAGATGGCGTGGGGCGTGGGTAGCGTATACCTACGTCTCAAAAAGCGCCACCCCGACGACAAAAATACGAATACGCTGGAGACGGGTGAGGTGGAGAAAGACCTGGCGGAGGTCACACTCGCAACCATGAGCCTGGAAATAGAAGATGACGAGGATGCGGACAGTACCGTGGTGGAAGTCCCATCCTTGGAATATGCCACAGCCAATTATGGAGCTGAGGGTCATCCAAATCAACTTACATAAGAGCAAGTTGGCATCGGCGGAGCTCCTGTTAACCCTGGAGACAGGGCTCGCCGATGTAGCCTTGGTCCAGGAGCCCTGGATAGCCTCAGGCAACAAGGTTTCTGGACTAAAGACTCCCAACTACAACATATTCCACCCAACAACAGTGAGTAGAGCAAGGACCGCAATCCTAGTAAGGAAAGGTATCTATGCTTACTTATTGTCTAATTACAGCACTGACGACCTCACTGTGGTCGCACTAGAAGGTGGCAGAGATGAGCCAATCCTAATGGCATCCTGCTACATGGCGCACGACACCGAAGCGCTCCTCAAGAGCTCACTCGACTGGTGACAGAGGCCGACTCTAAGAAGCAGGCCCTCACCATCGGAGCTGACGCCAACGCTCATCACACGGTATGGGGAAGCAGAGATATTAACGAAAGAGGTGAGTCACTGCTTGATTTCATATTACAGACTAATCTTAAGATAGTAACGTCTTAGATATAACTCTTGCGTCGGTAACGAATACCGTGGCTCAGGATTGGAGAGTCCTTAGTAGACATTCCTTCTCGGACCACAGGTACATTCAATTCCGGGTAAACTTTGAACGAATAGTGAAGGAAAATGTGTTTAGAAACCCGCGAAATACGGACTGGGAGCAGTTCGTTAAAGAGGTTGAAGGAAATCTTCCACGACCACCCAATATAGTCTCCACAAAAAATTTAGAGAAGTCCCTAGAGACACTCAACAAAAATCTAGTGGCAGCCTACAATAAAACGTGCAGACCATCCCAAGAGAAGAAGAGACACACGCCCCCGTGGTGGACTCCAGAACTCAAAGGAATAAGGAAAGACGTACTAGAACTCTTCAAACTCGCAAAACAAGCGGAAGAAGAGCTAGTATGGATCGAATACAAAATACGGCTCCGTGACTTAAGAAAAAAGTACGAGTAGCCAAAAGACACGCATGGCAAAACTTCTGCTCAGGCATTGAGAAGACAGCCGACACCGCAAGGTTAAGGAAACTGCTAGCTCGCCAACAGACTGTACAAAGTCAACTAAAAACCGAAGACGGCAGATGGACGGAAAGCAGTGAAGATGCGGCAAATGTGCTCCTGGAGGCGCATTTCCCCAACTGCACTGAATTCAACGCAAACACGCAATCGATACACCCAACCACAACAGTGGAAGTTCCAGAAGGTATCACGACAACGCGACGGATAATGTGGGCGATAGACTCCTTTGAGAGCTACAAATCACCAGGTCCAGACGGAATATTCCCGGCCGTGATGCAGAAGGTCAAACATGTGATCACTCCATGGCTGAGGGAAATTTTCAGAGGCTGTCTTAGGTATGGCTATGTGCCGGAGGCCTGGAGGACAGCACGGGTAATTTTCCTGCCAAAGCTGGAAAATGTAGCCGCGTGCTGCCGAAGGACTTTAGACCCATTAGCCTGACTTCGTTCCTCCTGAAAACGCTAGAAAAACTGAAAGATCTCCACATCAGAGAGAATACAGAAATGACTCTAGAGCAGAACCAACACGCATACACAAAGGGCAAGTCGGTGGAAACAGCACTACACTCCCTTGTAGCTACCATAGAGAAAGCACTACACCACAAAGAATACGCCCTAGGCGCATTTCTCGACATCTCAGGCGCAGTCAACAATGTGTCGACGGAAGCAAAAATGCACAGCCTAAGAGCTGTGACCCCAGCAGTAGCAGTATACTCTTGGGTTCAGAGCTTACTGAGCAGCAGGAGAATACTAGCGGAATGGGGAACCACTACCGCAATCAGGGAAGCCAAGTGTGGCACTCCCCAAGGAGGAGTGCTCTCACCCCTACTGTGGAACTTGGTGGTAAACGGACTTCTTAAAAATTCAAACGGAAAGCCCCGAAGATAACTGCCTATGCAGACGACATAAGCATAATTATCACAGGCAAGTGTCCATCGACAATCAGCTCTGTCATGGATCACACACTTAAAGAGATACTAGAATGGGCCATGGAAGCCGGTCTAAGTATCAACGCGGACAAGACGGACCTCATTCTCTTCACAAAGAGATACAAGGTACCTCGCTGGACTCCACCAAAAATAAACGATAAGGCACTGATACCGAAAGAGAGTATCAAATACCTAGGGATAGTATTGGATAGCAAGTTGAGTTGGAAGCTCAATGTGGAGGAAAGGGTGAAGAAAGCCACCAATGCACTTTATGCATCGCAAAAGATGTTGGGTAGCACTTGATGACTCTTACCACGACTGACACACTGGATTCTCATCTCGATTGTGCGCCCCATACTACTCTACGGAATACTGGTATGGTGGGAAGCCACAGAGAAATCCACATACCTAAAACGAATGGAAAAAACTCAGCGACATGGACTTATATGCATCACAGGGGCGCTGAGGACAACACCAACCAAAGCACTACAGACAATACTTAATGTCAACCCCGTGGACATACAGGCACGCTTAACAGCAAAAAAGACTGCTCAACGTCTTTGCACGATAGGCAACATGAAGACACACAATTACGGGCATAGTATAACTGGAAGAGGGATCCAAGTCGAAACAGACTATATGATCCAAAGAAACAATTTTAACCATACGCCCACGCTCCTAGGAAAAGATGATTGGCGCTCAGGAGCTGAGCAGACGGCCATCAACGTATATACAGACGGCTCAAAAATGATGGAGGGAGTCGGCGCAGCAGTTTACTGCGCCGAACCACCCATGAGCCTGTCTTACAAACTCCCGGACCACTGCAGCATATTCCAAGCGGAGATATTCGCAATCAGGAAAGCAGCAGAAGTAGTCTTAAAAACGAATACAACGCAGGACATGGTGAACATATTCGTAGATAGCCAGGCGGCAATCAAAGCCCTACAGGCTCACCACATAAGCTCTCGGAATGTCCTGGCGTGCAGGGAAACGCTAGATGCACTCGGCACCGTTAAAAAGTGCGCATCTACTGGATTCCAAGCCACCAGGGCTTCGAGGGCAACGAAACAGCGGACACTCTGGCTAAGCAAGGTGCAACGGGACTCAACAGTGACATTGTTGATGTCCCGATCTTCCTGCGAACGTTACACTCCTATATGGAGACACAGGCACGGGACACAGCAGTACGAAGGTGGACATACACCTCCGACTGCAGAATCTCAAGAATAATGTGCAAAACCTACGATGAGAAACTAACGAAATATGCACTTATGCTAAAAAGGCATGACTGCCGAAACCTGGTAGGTCTCTTCACAGGCCACTGCCTAACCGCAGTACACGCGAAAAGGCTAGGCATAACTGACAACGACGAATGCCGGAAATGCAACGTTTCTGGTGTCAAAGAAACTCTTGAGCATCTCCTGTGCAGCTGCCCCGCACTGGCAGCACAAAAACTACGCTATCTACATGCTCCCCTTCTAGCTTCACTCGATGAAGCCAGTAAGCAGGAACCCAACAAGCTTCTGGCATTTGCCCGAAGTACGCTTACCCAGCTGGACACCACTTAGACACCATCGGGATAGCCCTCAACACCTCTAAACACCGGCCTCACTAAGGACCCTTCAGCGGTCTATGTGTGGCGCTCCCCCTGGGAGTGCCAGCCGGCATAACCTAACCTAACCTAACTGGTCACTGTTTATGGCGGTTATTTTATTTTATTACGAAATTAATTTTATTTATTTTTTTTTTTTTTTTGCAGTGTAATACAATTTTTCTGTTAACTGGTCACTGTTTATTGCGGTTATTTTTATTTTATTGCGAAAATAAAAGAATCTCTTTTTTTTTTATCAATGGTATCACGAATTTTTTTTTTCGGTGTATAAAAAAAATTCTGTTGGCAAGTCACTGTTTATCCCGGTTACTCTATATATATATATATTTTTTTTTTTTCATTTTATTTTCTTATCCAAAAAAAAATCATTTAATTTTTTTTTTTCTTTATTTTCCACCACTGTACGCTTATACAGTCGACCAGAACCGATGGGACAACTCCGCACTCAACACAATAGTCAATTTTAATTTTTTTGATTTTCGCGGTTGAAGCCCACTGTGCGATGCGACCGCGACTTTGCAGATGCCTGTACCAGCTACTGTCACGCCGTTCGTTGACCGCTCACGCACTTTGCCGACACTTTCGTTGCGCCGCAGGTGTTCACTTATGCACAACCTCGAACGCGAACCGCTAGTTTGATCGGTGCGTCTTCTTCCACCGTCAACTTCGTTGCGCCGCATATGTTGCTAAGGCAATGCTTCTCGAACGCGAACAGTTATTCTTATCTGCACTTGCCTTACGCCGTCACTTTCGTTGTGCCGCGATGATTGCACAAAACCACGCTCGAAAACCGTTCTCGTTGGCCACTTGTAAAGCAGGGTATCGTCGGGTATACCCGCACTTCACTTTACGCACTTTTCCTTCCACACTTGTTGGTGATATTTCTGGGGCTTTAATACCAGATTATACCACACCTTCCCTGCTACCGTCCCTGCTCGGGCGCCACTTATAAAGGAGTAATTTAGCCAGGGTATAAACTCAGTCTGGCCAGATCCACCACACAAGAATATTTATATATTTTGGTGGGACTATAACGCGCGCGGCTTACAAGTTGGAAGGGGGAACGCCGGCGTCTGCACCAACGCGACGACCGACACACTAAGCAGCCAGAGTATAAAACGACTCAGCTTAACTCGCGGGCGCGCAAGTACAAAAATAACCAAAGAAAAGAAATGGAGCGAAAGAAAACACACAGCAATTGTACTCCACTGGGTCACGGACTTACCGGTGACCAATTTATTCAGTTGTTATCAAAGATTATTAAGCCTAAACCTAACAACATATATATACTTATATATATGAACTACCGCGAACTATCCCCTCTCACCTTATCTTTACTAAACTCTATATCTTTTCTACTAACTCGTTAACTACTTCTAAGCGCGTACACGTCCTCTCACTTTCATACGTCAATCGCAACTCCCTCGCCCACGCTTCGGCTTCGGCCCCTGTTGCAGATTTTGTCGCTCCCCACACTTTCTCGTGACCGTGGTGGATTTGGTGATCGCAGCTGGCGCGCATCTAGCGACTCTGCGTTTTGGTGCGGTTGTATTTAAATTCTTAAGCGTCAATCAAAAGTGTATAACTCCAATAAATCTAAATACTCTCGCTCCTTGCGTTTATTAAATATAAATACTGCGCACTCCTTGCGTCTAACAAAACTATACCTGCAGCTCGAATAACCCATGCGCTTCTTGCGACTCAAAAATTATAAATATAATACAAAAATGTAAACTAAATCAACAATGCGCTCCTTTGCGACCTTAAACTATAAATATACTATGATAAATAAAAATAAATCAAATAACTAATATCTATAACTCTTTGTAAACTAAATCAACAATGCGCTCCTTTGCGACTTTAAACTATAAATATAATATGGTATAACTATTTGTGAAGGGGCCGACGCGGCCTACTTCACAGTACCTTTCTACTTTTTTAGTGATTATGTTAGATTTTGTCCAAACTCATTGCTTAAACCTACAAAATTTCGTTACTAATTTCTTATAATTGATGGATGGTAATATTTTATTTCATTATTCTCCCCATTTTGCTTAATAAGGAAGTGCATTAAACTATCTTAACAGTTCGATATATGAGTCTTACACTGTTACGAAAAGTATGAATACGTTAAGTGTTTTAATTTAAGGGTTAAGTATCTACGACTACTGTTCCTTAACTGTGTTAGTTGCAGCTTTGTTACATCTCACTTCCATGTTTTTATACTCGATACCGAAGGTAAAGAGTATATTGGTTTTGTGCAATGTCCGTCATGGTGTCTGTCCGTCTGTCCGTCCGTATAGTTGCAAGTTTTTTCCACACCCTTCAAGCTAGAGACTTGAAACTTTCCAATTCTCTTTATCTATGGGATAGTAAATTAAAGTGTCAAGATGGAGGTTCTACGATAACTGGGGGGCTGGCAAATCGATAAGTTCGATAACTCAAAAACGATAAATCCGCATATTTCACACACCCTTACAGCTAGAACTACCAAATTTGGTAAGAAGATAGCTACTAGCAATCCCCAAAAAACTGCATCAAAAATTTTGGTGCCACGCCCCCCATTCCGCCCCTTGACCCCCCGCATTTAAAGTCAAAAAAGCCTATATCTCCCACAGTTTTTGAGCTAGAGCCACCAAATTAAGTGCCAATTTAGCTGATGATGAACCCCCAAAAACTGCACCAAAAGTTTGGATGCCACGCCCACCAATACCGCCCTAGCCGCCTCCAGATGTCCCAACTCTTCGTAAAAAACGAGAATGCGTGTATCTTCCAGAGTAGTGGAGCTAGGGCCACCAAATGCGGTAGGAAGATAGCTGGTAACGACCCCAAAAGAACTGCATCAAAGTTTTGAAGCCACGCCCACCGATACCGCCCTCAGCCCACCCGCATTTAGAAATCAGAAAAGCCTATATCTCCCACAGTTATTTAGCTAGAGTCACCAAATTTGGTGCCAAGATAGATGATGATGACCCCCCAAAAACTGCATCAAAAGTTTGGATGCCACGCCCACCAAAACCGCCCAAGCCACCCCCATCTGCCCCAACGCTTCGTCAAAAACGGGAATGCGTGTATATTTCAGAGTAGTGGAGCTAGAGCCACCAAATTTGGTAGCAATATAGCTGGCAACGACCCCCAACAATCTGCATCGAAGTTTTGGAGCCTAGCCCATCCATTCCGACCCCTTTCCCCACCTTATATAAACTTTGAGCTAGAGTCACCACATTTGGTATGAAGGTAGCAATTGACATTCCACAAGGATCTGCAGCAAAAATTTGGATGCCACGCCCAACCATACCGCCCCCAGCCTCCCTTTCCCCACTTTATACACCGCATCTACTGGATTCCAAGCCACCAGGGCTTCGAGGGCAACGAAACAGCGGACACTCTGGCTAAGCAAGGTGCAACGGGACTCAACAGTGACATTGTTGATGTCCCGATCTTCCTGCGAACGTTACACTCCTATATGGAGACACAGGCACGGGACACAGCAGTACGAAGGTGGACATACACCTCCGACTGCAGAATCTCAAGAATAATGTGCAAAACCTACGATGAGAAACTAACGAAATATGCACTAATGCTAAAAAGGCATGACTGCCGAAGGCTGGTAGGTCTCTTCACAGGCCACTGCCTAACCGCAGTACACGCGAAAAGGCTAGGCATAACTGACAACGACGAATGCCGGAAATGCAACGTTTCTGGTGTCAAAGAAACTCTTGAGCATCTCCTGTGCAGCTGCCCCGCACTGGCAGCACAAAAACTACGCTATCTACATGCTCCCCTTCTAGCTTCACTCGATGAAGCCAGTAAGCAGGAACCCAACAAGCTTCTGGCATTTGCCCGAAGTACGCTTACCCAGCTGGACACCACTTAGACACCATCGGGATAGCCCTCAACACCTCTAAACACCGGCCTCACTAAGGACCCTTCAGCGGTCTATGTGTGGCGCTCCCCCTGGGAGTGCCAGCCGGCATAACCTAACCTAACCTAACTGGTCACTGTTTATGGCGGTTATTTTATTTTATTACGAAATTAATTTTATTTATTTTTTTTTTTTTTTTGCAGTGTAATACAATTTTTCTGTTAACTGGTCACTGTTTATTGCGGTTATTTTTATTTTATTGCGAAAATAAAAGAATCTCTTTTTTTTTTATCAATGGTATCACGAATTTTTTTTTTCGGTGTATAAAAAAAAATTCTGTTGGCAAGTCACTGTTTATCCCGGTTACTCTATATATATATATATTTTTTTTTTTCATTTTATTTTCTTATCCAAAAAAAAATCATTTAATTTTTTTTTTCTTTATTTTCCACCACTGTATGCTTATACAGTCGACCAGAACCAATGGGACAACTCCGCACTCAACACAATAGTCAATTTTAATTTTTTTGATTTTCGCGGTTGAAGCCCACTGTGCGATGCGACCGCGACTTTGCAGATGCCTGTACCAGCTACTGTCACGCCGTTCGTTGACCGCTCACGCACTTTGCCGACACTTTCGCTGCGCCGCAGGTGTTCACTTATGCACAACCTCGAACGCGAACCGCTAGTTTGATCGGTGCGTCTTCTTCCACCGTCAACTTCGTTGCGCCGCATATGTTGCTAAGGCAATGCTTCTCGAACGCGAACAGTTATTCTTATCTGCACTTGCCTTACGCCGTCACTTTCGTTGTGCCGCGATGATTGCACAAAACCACGCTCGAAAACCGTTCTCGTTGGCCACCTGTAAAGCAGGGTATCGTCGGGTATACCCGCACTTCACTTTACGCACTTTTCCTTCCACACTTGTTGGTGATATTTCTGGGGCTTTAATACCAGATTATACCACACCTTCCCTGCTACCGTCCCTGCTCGGGCGCCACTTATAAAGGAGTAATTTAGCCAGGGTATAAACTCAGTCTGGCCAGATCCACCACACAAGAATATTTATATATTTTGGTGGGACTATAACGCGCGCGGCTTACAAGTTGGAAGGGGGAACGCCGGCGTCTGCACCAACGCGACGACCGACACACTAAGCAGCCAGAGTATAAAACGACTCAGCTTAACTCGCGGGCGCGCAAGTACAAAAATAACCAAAGAAAAGAAATGGAGCGAAAGAAAACACACAGCAATTGTACTCCACTGGGTCACGGACTTACCGGTGACCAATTTATTCAGTTGTTATCAAAGATTATTAAGCCTAAACCTAACAACATATATACTTATATATATGAACTACCGCGAACTATCCCCTCTCACCTTATCTTTACTAAACTCTATATCTTTTCTACTAACTCGTTAACTACTTCTAAGCGCGTACACGTCCTCTCACTTTCATACGTCAATCGCAACTCCCTCGCCCACGCTTCGGCTTCGGCCCCTGTTGCAGATTTTGTCGCTCCCCACACTTTCTCGTGACCGTGGTGGATTTGGTGATCGCAGCTGGCGCGCATCTAGCGACTCTGCGTTTTGGTGCGGTTGTATTTAAATTCTTAAGCGTCAATCAAAAGTGTATAACTCCAATAAATCTAAATACTCTCGCTCCTTGCGTTTATTAAATATAAATACTGCGCACTCCTTGCGTCTAACAAAACTATACCTGCAGCTCGAATAACCCATGCGCTTCTTGCGACTCAAAAATTATAAATATAATACAAAAATGTAAACTAAATCAACAATGCGCTCCTTTGCGACCTTAAACTATAAATATACTATGATAAATAAATATAAATCAAACAACTAATATCTATAACTCTTTGTAAACTAAATCAACAATGCGCTCCTTTGCGACTTTAAACTATAAATATAATATGGTATAACTATTTGTGAAGGGGCCGACGCGGCCTACTTCACAGTACCTTTCTACTTTTTTAGTGATTATGTTAGATTTTGTCCAAACTCATTGCTTAAACCTACAAAATTTCGTTACTAATTTCTTATAATTGATGGATGGTAATATTTTATTTCATTATTCTCCCCATTTTGCTTAATAAGGAAGTGCATTAAACTATCTTAACAGTTCGATACATGAGTCTTACACTGTTACGAAAAGTATGAATACGTTAAGTGTTTTAATTTAAGGGTTAAGTATCTACGACTACTGTTCCTTAACTGTGTTAGTTGCAGTTTTGTTACATCTCACTTCCATGTTTTTATACTCGATACCGAAGGTAAAGAGTATATTGGTTTTGTGCAATGTCCGTCATGGTGTCTGTCCGTCTGTCCGTCCGTATAGTTGCAAGTTTTTTCCACACCCTTCAAGCTAGAGACTTGAAACTTTCCAATTCTCTTTATCTATGGGATAGTAAATTAAAGTGTCAAGATGGAGGTTCTACGATAACTGGGGGGCTGGCAAATCGATAAGTTCGATAACTCAAAAACGATAAATCCGCATATTTCACACACCCTTACAGCTAGAACTACCAAATTTGGTAAGAAGATAGCTACTAGCAATCCCCAAAAAACTGCATCAAAAATTTTGGTGCCACGCCCCCCATTCCGCCCCTTGACCCCCCGCATTTAAAGTCAAAAAAGCCTATATCTCCCACAGTTTTTGAGCTAGAGCCACCAAATTAAGTGCCAATTTAGCTGATGATGAACCCCCAAAAACTGCACCAAAAGTTTGGATGCCACGCCCACCAATACCGCCCTAGCCGCCTCCAGATGTCCCAACGCTTCGTAAAAAACGAGAATGCGTGTATCTTCCAGAGTAGTGGAGCTAGGGCCACCAAATGCGGTAGGAAGATAGCTGGTAACGACCCCAAAAGAACTGCATCAAAGTTTTGAAGCCACGCCCACCGATCCCGCCCTCAGCCCACCCGCATTTAGAAATCAGAAAAGCCTATATCTCCCACAGTTATTTAGCTAGAGTCACCAAATTTGGTGCCAAGATAGATGATGATGACCCCCCAAAAACCGCATCAAAGTTTGGATGCCACGCCCACCAAAACCGCCCAAGCCACCCCCATCTGCCCCAACGCTTCGTCAAAAACGGGAATGCGTGTATATTTCAGAGTAGTGGAGCTAGAGCCACCAAATTTGGTAGCAATATAACGACCCCCAACAATCTGCATCAAAGTTTTGGAGCCTAGCCCATCCATTCCGCCCCCCTTTCCCCACCTTATATAAACTTTGAGCTAGAGTCACCACATTTGGTATGAAGGTAGCATTTGACATTCCACAAGGATCTGCACCAAAAATTTGGTTGCCACGCCCAACCATACCGCCCCCAACCCCCCTTTCCCCACTTTATACAAACTTTGAGCTAGAGTCACAAAATTTGGTATGAAGCTAGGATTTGATATTCCACAAGGATCTGCAGCAAAAATTTGGATGCCACGCCCAACCATACCGCCCCCAGCCCCCCTTTCCCCAATATATACAAACTTTGAGCTAGAGTCACCAAATTTGGTATGAAGGTAGCAATTGATATTCCACAAGGATCTGCAGCAAAATTTGGATGCCACGCCCAACCATACCGCCCCAAGCCCCCCTTTCCCCAATTTATACAAACTTTGAGCTAGAGTCACCAAATTTGGTATGAAGGTAGCAATTGACATTCCACAAGGATCTGCACCAAAAATTTGAATGCCACGCCCAACCATACCGCCCCCAGCCCCCCTTTCCCCACTTTATACAAACTTCGAGCTAGAGTCACCAAATTTGGTACGAAGATAGCAATTGACATCCCACATGGATGGGCATCAAAATTTTTAATACTGGTATCGAGAGTATACCGCAGTCGGTTGCGTCCGACTGCAACGTTTCCACTTGTTCTTGTTTTTACATTATTAATTTTTTATTTTTTATTTTTGATGTGCTTTATTAATTTTAATGAGAACAAATCCTTTTTGTTCTAGATGCCATGTTATTAGGGCGTATTTATTCATTTAATTATTATAATTATTATGAGACTTATTTTCTTTAGTGCTCAAAACTTATTGTCGCTAAAGGATTTATTTTTTCATGATCTGAGTTATTTATTTAATTCGTGAAACCATTGTATTGTGTTGTATTATTCCTGAACCTTTGCATTAATCTTGAATTTGGATGGCAAAATACGGGTGTGATGTACTAAAGCTCGAGATGACTTGAGAGTCGGTATTTTGCAAAACGGGCGGTAGAGTACTTAAAATTTTTAATTGTAGTGTGTTTTTAAAACAATGTACTTTAACTATCACCGTATTGGTTTATACCCACTAAATATGGGTATTTTCGGTTTTTTCTTCCTTTGTATAAGTCGTTTTATACACCCTAGCTCTTGATCCTATTTTTTGATTTTAGATTAGGGTTTGATTTTATTGTATACTGTTTGTGGAGGAGGCTCCAAATAATAAGATTTGGTTTAATAATTGTATAGTACGATTTATTTTTCTTTTTATGTTGGTAAAGCAATAGTTGTATGTTAAACTAATAAAAAGAGCGCAAGCAAGTCATTTACAATAATTTTCACTAGCTTAGGATTCATGGTCTTAAGAGCGTTTAGACTTCAAGTAGTAAGTAGTAAGTAGTTTTGCTAGACTATATTCTATTATGATTCTTGTGGGTTATAATTCGTACATTGAAAGAGCGAGATAAAGCTGTTCTTGTTTAGGTCCACAATCTATTTTCTTGGTCCATTTTCCTATGCATATAATACGACAGGGAGTAAGATTTAAAAGTAGTATGTCATTCCATTCCAATAATATTTGTATATTGTTTTTATTATTTTGCTATTTAATTTTATTTAATTCTTTTATGTTATTTTTGAACAGAGTCATAGTATTTTTTTTTTTTTTTTCTGTGCTGAATAAACGAAAACATGCTTGATCCCAGATATGTTTATTCTTAATCAATATATAGATCAACACCGTAGGCTTTCAAGTACTATATGTCTGTCTCTATATTTTATCAGCTTATAGGTATTGAGATAAAATTTTGCTCAGAATCTATTCGCTAACTTAAACACATGAGTGTTACAACTTTCACACTTAAGGAGCATCAGTTCTTTTCGTTTCAAAGTGTTTACTATTTGATGCTTTTAAGAACAATTTGCTTGCCTGAGCTAGGTAGGTTATACAGTTAAAACAATTAGTGGAAAGACGGAACTTTCTTATAGAATTTCTTCAACATTATTAGTTGGTTCTTTCCGTTTCGCATTTTATCACGCACTTTGAGATTATTATATTACTTAATGGAATGTGCTCTATGTTCCTGATTGTTTTCTGATTATTGTTGTTAATTATTATTTTGTTTATTTATTTCTTTTGCATCTCATATAGTATTTTTCCCTTATGTTTCTTTTTTATTGCGCTCCACTTCTAAACTTACTTTAATAATTTTCGATGTTTTCTACAATTTTTATTCAATCGCCCTTTATTTGACAAAAACTGGCCTGTTAAAAACGGAAGCCAATTAATCTATAAAACTGATGGAAGGGAATAGTTGTGATTATATTTCATTTAAAAATAAAATTGGCTGTTATACGGGTACACAAAATATTTACTTATATTAAATTAAAAGTACTGTCACTGTTAACGACAGCCTGGTATCCTAAAGAGACTCAATCGCTCACCATCATCACTTGACACCCCACCCTCCCATACGACGAAGCGCTCCTCACCTGGATCATCAATCGTACACACATAATTAGCTTTTACCTAGATAATGTACGGTTTGCATGTAGGCGCCTTATTTGAATACTATTTCATTGTTCTACTCTGTACCGATTTTGGATCCCCTGATTTATATTATTTCCAGCTACTTTCCAAGGCTCACACCTTTAACTTTTAACACAACAGCCCACAAAACATATAATTTGGATATAAAAACATTAGACAACGACATCAAGCACCAAGAGCTATTAAAACAAGTGGAAACGTTGCAGTCGGACGCAACCGACTGCGGTATACTCGATACCAGTATTAAAATTTTGATGCCCATCCATGTGGGATGTCAATTGCTATCTTCATACCAAATTTGGTGACTCTAGCTCGAAGTTTGTATAAAGTGGGGAAAGGGGGCTGGGGGCGGTATGGTTGGGCGTGGCATTCAAATTTTTGGTGCAGATCTATGTGGGATGTCAATTGCTATCTTCATACCAAATTTGGTGACTCTAGCTCGAAGTTTGTATAAAGTGGGGAAAGAGGGCTGGGGGCGGTATGGGTGGAATTGCAACCAAATTTTTGATGCAGATCTTTGTGGAATGTCAATTGCTATCTTCATAACAAATTTGGTGACTCTAGCTCGAAGTTTGTATAAAGTGGGGAAAGGGGGGCTGGGGGCGGTATGGTTGGGCGTGGCATTCAAATTTTTGCGCAGTTCTATGTGGGATGTCAATTGCTATCTTCATACTGAATTTGTTGACTCTAGCTCGAAGTTTGTATAAAGTGGGGAAAGGGGGGCTGGGGGCGGTATGGTTGGGCGTGGCATCCAAATTTTTGCTGCAGATCCTTGTGGAATGTCAAATGCTACCTTCATACCAAATTTTGTGACTCTAGCTCAAAGTTTGTATAAAGTGGGGAAAGGGGGGCTGGGGGCGGTATGGTTGGGCGTGGCATCCAAATTTTTGCTGCAGATCCTTGTGGAATGTCAAATGCTACCTTCATACCAAATTTGGTGACTCTAGCTCAAAGTTTGTATAAAGTGGGGAAAGGGGGGCTGGGGGCGGTATGGTTGGGCGTGGCATCCAAATTTTTGCTGCAGATCCTTGTGGAATGTCAAATGCTACCTTCATACCAAATTTGGTGACTCTAGCTAAAAGTTTGTCTATGGTGGGGTTAGGAGGGCTATGGGGCTTGGGGCGGTATGGGTGGGCGTGGCATTCAAATCTTTGCTGCCGATCCATGAAGAATGTCAATTGCTATCTTTATACCAAATTTGGTGACTCTAGCTCGAAGTTTGTAAAAAGTGGGGCAAGGGGGGCTGGGGGCGGTATGGTTTGGCGTGGCATCCAAATTTTTGCTGCAGATCCTTGTGGAATGTCAATTGCTACCTTCATACCAAATTTGGTGACTTAAGCTCAAAGTTTGTATAAGGTGTGGAAAGGGGGGAGATATAGGCTTTTCTGATTTCTAAATTTTGGTGGGCTGGGGGCTGGATGGGTGGGCGTGGCTCCAAAACTATGATGCAGTTTTTTTGGGGTCGTTACCAGCTATCTTCCTACCAAATTTGGTGGCTCTAGCTCGAAGTTTGTAAAAAGTTTGATAAGGGAGGGGGGGGGGGGGGGCTGGGGGCGTTATGGGTAGGCATGCCATCCAAATTTTTGATGCAGATCTATGAGGAATGTCAATTGCTATCTTCATACCAAATTTGGAGACTCTAGCTCGAAGTTTGTAATAAGCGAGAAAAGGGGGGGGGGGGGCTGGGGGCGTTATGGGTAGACATGGCATCCAAATTTTTGATGCAGATCTTTGTGGAATGTCAATTGCTATCTTCATACCAAATTTGGTGACTCTAGCTCAAAGTTTGTATAAGGTGTGGAAAGGGGGGCTATGGGGCTTGGGGCGGTATGGGTGGGCTTGGCATTCACATCGTTGCTGCCGATCCCTGTGGGATGTCAATTGCTCTCTTTATACCAAATTTGGTGGAAAAAACTTGCACACATACGGACGGACAGACGGACAGACGGACAGACACCATGACGGACATTGCACAAAACCAATATACTCTTTACCTTCGGTATCGAGTATAAAAAATGTATAAAGTATTCGGAGGAAATTTGAAAAAACAATGTAACACCCAAAATATTTATTATGGTTTGCATTAAATCGTGAAGTCATAGTCGAGTGTACTAGTTACTTCACATTTTTCCATGAGTTCCATCTAAAACCCCTATCAATTTATCCGTTTTTATACTCGATACCGAAGGTAAAGAGTATATTGGTTTTGTGCAATGTCCGTCATGGTGTCTGTCCGTATGTCCGTCTGTCCGTCTGTCCGTCCGTATGTGTGCAAGTTTTTTCCACACCCTTCAAGCTAGAGACTTGAAACTTTCCAATTCTCTTTATCTATGGGATAGTAAATTAAATTGTCAAGATTGGGGTTCTACGATAACTGGGGGGCTGGCAAATCGATAAATTCGATAACTCAAAAACGATAAATCCGCATATTTCACACACCCTTACAGCTAGAGCTACCAAATTTGGAAGGAAGATACCTACTAGCAACCCCCAAAAAACTGCATCAAAAATTTTGGAGCCACGCCCACCCATCCCGCCCCCAGCCCCCCGCATTTAGAAATCAGAAAAGCCTATATCTCCCACAGTTTTTTAGCTAGATTCACCAAATTTGGTGCCAAGATAGGTGATGATGACCCCCTAAAAACTGCATCAAAAGTTTGGATGCCACGCCCACCGACACTGCCCTAGCTACCCCCATCCACCCCAACGTTTCGTCAAAAACGGGAATGCGTGTATCTTCCAGAGTTGTGGAGCTAGAGCTTCCAAATTTGGTGGGAAGATAGCTGGTAACGACCCCAAAAGAACTGCATCAAAGTTTTGAAGCCGCACCCACCCATTCCGCCCCCAGCCCCCCCGCATTTTGAAATCAGAAATGGCTATATCTCCCACAGTTTTTGAGCTAGAGCCACCAAATTTGGTGCCAAGATAGGTGATGACGACCCCCTAAAAACTGCATCAAAAGTTTGGATGCCACGCCCACCGATCCTACCCTAGCCGCCCCCATCCACCCCAACGCTTCGTCAAAAACGGGAATGCGTGTATCTTCCAGAGTTTTGGAGCTAGAGCCACCAAATTTGGTAGGAAGATAGCTGGCAGTGACCCTCAAAAATCTGCATCAAAGTTTTGGAGCCAAGCCCACCCATTCCGCCCCCCTTTCCCCACCATTTACAAACTTTCAGCTAGAGTCACCAAATTTGGTATGAAGATAGCAATTGACATTCCACAAAGATCTGCATCAAAAATTTGGATGCCATGCCTACCCATAACGCCCCCAGCCCCCCCGCCCCCCTTTTCTCACTTTTTACAAACTTCGAGCTAGAGTCACCAAATTTGGTATGAAGATAGCAATTGACATTCCTCATAGATCTGCATCAAAAACTTGGATGCCACACCCACCCATATCGCCACAAGCCCCCCATTCCCCATTTTTTGTAAAATTCGAGCTAGAGTCACCAAATTACGTATGAAGATAGCGATTGACATTCCACAAAGATCTGCAGTAAAAATTTGGATGCCACGCCCACCCATACCGCCCCCAGCCCCCCTCTCCCCTCTTTTACAAACTTCGAGCTAGAGTCATTAATTTGGTATGAAGATAGTTTGTGGCATCCCCATCTGCATCAGAAAATCTTTAAGGCAGCGTACACCCCTGCACCATCCGTACCCCTTTGCAATCAGGCCTGTTTTTACCGGTTTTAATAGTGGTATCGAGTATACAGCAGTCGGTTGCGTCCGACTGCAACGTTTCCACTTGTTTCTTATTATTTTTTCAACCAAGTAAGTGCGTACCTGTTTTTTAAGTTTTATCTTTCTAGAAAATGTCTTTAAGTTCGGTAGCCTCACAGTCATTCAATATGTATGTTATAGGGATTTTGTATTATATTTTTATTATTTTACATTTTAAGTTTTCCGGTTTGGTGAGTAGCTTTTCTCATGTAGGGAATTTTAGCTGTCCTATTATATCGCTGAATGTTCTAACTAAACAATTGATTGAACACTACCTCCATAATGCCTTTTAAACGTATCTTTGATTGAGTTTTCGATAATATAGCAGGGTACGTAAAAATTAGCACGCAAACAAGATTGAGGGCAGAGAAAGAAAGAACGGTACAATAAGGTAGGAGCTAACGAACAGCGAGAGTCTTTAGAGGGAAGCGAGCTGAACGAAGACATCTGATCTCAGACAAGACAAATGTTTATCGGGAGAAAGAATCCTCCTTTCACATTATACCAGTATGCGTAGCAAGGAACAAATTTTATTGTCTTAGAACAACATATCAACCGTATTAAAGGCTAAGAAACCCTCAACTCATCATAAATACTTGATCTCGTACAGTTTCCATATTCGGTGGAAGAGTCATAGAACTAGAAAGGGGCACAACACACCTCGCAGCTACCAAATCATTCATCGACGATTAAGGTTTACACAGGCAGGAGATATATTATTCTATTATTGATTCCCCTTTATATATATAAATATATATTTTTTTTTTTAAAGAACATATCAATAAAGTTGTAACTATTTTACTGACTTGATTTTTTATTAATTTTTTATTATCTTGTCGGAAATTTAATTTCCGTTTTTTTCTTTACAAAGTAGTTTACATCTGTCAGCAATGTCAATTTGTGATTTGTATACTCGATACCGAAGGTAAAGAGTATATTGGTTTTGTGCAATGTCCGTCATGGTGTCTGTCCGTCTGTCCGTCTGTCCGTCCGTCCATCCGTATGGTTGCAAGTTTTTTCACCAAATTTGGTATAAAGAGAGCAATTGACATCCCACATGGATCGGCAGCAACAATGTGAATGCCACGCCCACCCATACCGCCCCAAGCCCCATAGCCCCCCTTTCCCCATCTTATACAAACTTTGAGCTAGAGTCACCAAATTTGGTATGAAGGTAGCAATTGACATTCCACAAGGATCTGCAGCAAAAATTTGGATGCCACGCCCAACCATACCGCCCCCAGCCCCCCTTTCACCACTTTATACAAACTTTGAGCTAGAGTCACCAAATTTGGTATGAAGTTAGCATTTGACATTCCACAAGGATCTGCAGCAAAAATTTGGATGCCACGCCCAACCATACCGCCCCCAGCCACCCTTTCCCCAATTTATACAAACTTTGAACTAGATTCACCAAATTTAGTATGAAGGTAGCATTTGACATTCCACAAGGATCTGCAGCAAAAATTTGGATGCCACGACCACCCATCCCGCCCTCAGCCCCCCCCGCAATTAGAAATCAGAAAAGCTTATATCTCCCACAGTTTTTAGCTAGAGTCACCAAATTTGGTGACAAGATAGATAATGATGACCCCCAAAAACTGCATCAAAAGTTTGGATGCCACGCCCACCAATACCGCCCAAGCCACCCCGTCTGCCCCAACGCTTCTTCAAAAACGGGAATGCGTGTATATTCCAGAGTAGTGGAGCTAGAGCCACCAAATTTGGTAGGAAGATAGCTGGCAACCACCCCCAACAATCTGCATCAAAAATTTGGAGCCTTGCCCATCCATTCCACCCCCCTTTCCCCACCTTATACATACTTTGAGCTAGAGTCACCAAATTTGGTATGAAGGTAGCATTTGACATTCCACAAGGATCTGCAGCAAAAATTTGGATGCCACGCTCAAACATACCGCCCCCCGCCCCCCTTTCACCACTTTATACAAACTTTGAGCTAGAGTCACCAAATTTGGTATGAAGGTAGCATATAACATTCCACAAGGATCTGCAGCAAAAATTTGAATGCCACGCCCAACCATACCGCCCTCAGCCCCCCTTTCACCACTTTATACAAACTTCGAGCTAGAGTCACCAAATTTGGTACGAAGATAGCAATTGACATCCCACATGGATGGGCATCAAAATTTTTAATACTGGTATCGAGAGTATACCGCAGTCGGTTGCGTCCGACTGCAACGTTTCCACTTGTTCTTGTTTTTATATTATTAATTTTTTATTTTTTATTTTTGATGTGCTTTATTAATTTTAATGAGAACAAATCCTTTTTGTTCTAGATGCCATGTTATTAGGGCGTATTTATTCATTTAATTATTAAAATTATTAGGAGACTTATTTTCTTTAGTGCTCAAAACTTATTGTCGCTAAAGGATTTATTTTTTCATGATCTGAGTTATTTATTTAATTCGTGAAACCATTGTATTGTGTTGTATTATTCCTGAACCTTTGCATTAATCTTGAATTTGGATGGCAAAATACGGGTGTGATGTACTAAAGCTCGAGATGACTTGAGAGTCGGTATTTTGCAAAACGGGCGGTAGAGTACTTAAAATTTTTAATTGTAGTGTGTTTTTAAAATAATGTACTTTAACTATCACCGGATTGGTTTATATCCACTAAATATTGGTATTTTCCGTTTTTTTCTTCCTTTGCATAAGTCGTTTTATACACCCTAGCTCTTGATCCTGTTTTTTGATTGTAGATTAGGGTTTGATTTTATTGTATACTGTTTGTGGAGGAGGCTCCAAATAATAAGATTTGGTTTAATAATTGTATATTAAGATTTATTTTTCTTTTTTATGTTGGAAAAGCAATAGTTGTATGTTAAACTAATAAAAGAGCGCAAGCAAGTCATTTACAATAATTTTTACTAGCTTAGGATTCATGGTCTTAAGACCGTTTAGACTTCAAGTAGTAAGTAGTAAGTAGTTTTGCTAGACTATATTCTATTATGATTCTTGTGGGTTATAATTCGTACATTGAAAGAGCGAGATAAAGCTGTTCTTGTTTAGGTCCACAATCTATTTTCTTGGTCCATTTGCCTATGCATATAATACGACAGGGAGTAAGATTTAAAAGTAGTATGTCATTCCATTCTAATAATATTTGTATATTGTTTTATTATTTTGCTATTAATTTTTATTTAATTCTTTTATGTTATTTTGAACCGAGTCTTAGTATTTTTTATACTCGATACCGAAGGTAAAGAGTATATTGGTTTTGTGCAATGTCCGTCATGGTGTCTGTCCGTCTGTCCGTCCGTATGTATGCAAGTTTTTTCCACACACTTCAAGCTAGAGACTTGAAACTTTCCAATTCTCTTTATCTATGGGATAGTAAATTAAAATGTCAAGATGGGGGTTCTACGATAACTGGGGGGCTGGCAAATCGATAAATTCGATAACTCAAAACCGATAAATCCACATATTTCGCACATCCTTACAGCTAGAACTACCAAATTTGGTAAGAAGATAGCTACTAGCAACCCCAAAAAACTGCATCAACAATTTTGGAGCCACGCCCCCCCCATTCCGTCCCCAGCCCCCCCGCATTTTAAAGTCAAAAACGCCTATATATCCCACAGTTTTTGAGCTGTAGCCACCAAATTTGGTGCCAAGATAGATGATGATGACCCCCCAAAAACTGCATCAAAAGTTTGGATGCCACGCCCACCAATACCGCCCTAGCCACCCCCATCTGCCCCAACGCTTCGTCAAAAACGGGAATGCGTGTATATTCCAGAGTAGTGGAGCTAGAGCCACCAAATTTGGTAGGAAGATAGCTGGCAACGACCCCCAACAATCTGCATCAAAGTTTTGGAGCCTAGCCCATCCATTCCACCCCCCTTTCCCCACCTTATACAAACTTTGAGCTAGAGTCACCAAATTTGGTATGAAGGTAGCATTTGACATTCCACATGGATCGGCAGCAAAAATTTGAATGCCACGCCCACCCATACCGCCCCAAGCCCCATAGCCCCCCTTTCACCACCTTTTACATTCTTCGAGCTAGAGTCACCAAATTTGGTATGAAGGTAGCATTTGACATTCCACAAGGATCTGCAGCAAAAATACCGTCATTAAATTTGGTATGAAGATAGTTTGTGGCATCCCCATCTGCATCAGAAAATCTTTAAGGCAGCGTACACCCCTGCACCATCCGTACCCCTTTGCAATCAGGCCTGTTTTTACCGGTTTTAATAGTGGTATCGAGTATACAGCAGTCGGTTGCGTCCGACTGCAACGTTTCCACTTGTTTCTTATAATTTTTTCAACCAAGTAAGTGCGTACCTGTTTTTTAAGTTTTATCTTTCTAGAAAATGTCTTTAAGTTCGGTAGCCTCACAGTCATTCAATATGTATGTTATAGGGATTTTGTATTATATTTTTATTATTTTACATTTTAAGTTTTCCGGTTTGGTGAGTAGCTTTTCTCATGTAGGGAATTTTAGCTGTCCTATTATATCGCTGATTGTTCTAACTAAACAATTGATTGAACACTACCTCCATAATGCCTTTTAAACGTATCTTTGATTGAGTTTTCGATAATAACTTCTCATTAATTTTTTTAGATCGTACCCGAGTCACGTTAATATAGCAGGGTACGTAAAAATTAGCACGCAAACAAGATTGAGGGCAGAGAAAGAAAGAACGGTACAATAAGGTAGGAGCTAACGAACAGCGAGAGTCTTAGAGGGAAGCGAGCTGAACGAAGACATCTGATCTCAGACAAGACAAATGTTTATCGGGAGAAAGAATCCTCCTTTCACATTATACCAGTATGCGTAGCAAGGAACAAATTTTATTGTCTAAGAACAACATATCAACCGTATTAAAGGCTAAGAAACCCTCAACTCATCATAAATACTTGATCTCGTACAGTTTCCATATTCGGTGGAAGAGTCATAGAACTAGAAAGGGGGCACAACACACCTCGCAGCTACCAAATCATTCATCGACGATTAAGGTTTACACAGGCAGGAGATATATTATTCTATTATTGATTCCCCTTTATATATATATATATAAATATATATATTTTTTTTTTAAAGAACATATCAATAAAGTTGTAACTATTTTACTGACTTGATTTTTTATTAATTTTTATTATCTTGTCGGAAATTTAATTTCCGTTTTTTTCTTTACAAAGTAGTTTACATCTGTCAGCAATGTCAATTTGTGATTTATATACTCGATACCGAAGGTAAAGAGTATATTGGTTTTGTGCAATGTCCGTCATGGTGTCTGTCCGTCTGTCCGTCTGTCCGTCCGTCCGTCCGTATGGTTGCAAGTTTTTTCACCAAATTTGGTATAAAGAGAGCAATTGACATCCCACATGGATCGGCAGCAACAATGTGAATGCCACGCCCACCCATACCGCCCCAAGCCCCATAGCCCACCTTTCCCCACCTTATACAAACTTTGAGCTAGAGTCACCAAATTTGGTATGAAGGTAGCAATTGACATTCCACAAGGATCTGCAGCAAAAATTTGGATGCCACGCCCAACCATACCGCCCCCAGCCCCCCTTTCACCACTTTATACAAACTTTGAGCTAGAGTCACCAAATTTGGTATGAAGTTAGCATTTGACATTCCACAAGGATCTGCAGCAAAAATTTGGATGCCACGCCCAACCATACCGCCCCCAGCCACCCTTTCCCCAATTTATACAAACTTTGAACTAGAATCACCAAATTTGGTATGAAGGTAGCATTTGACATTCCACAAGGATCTGCAGCAAAAATTTGGATGCCACGACCACCCATCCCGCCCTCAGCCCCCCCGCAATTAGAAATCAGAAAAGCTTATATCTCCCACAGTTTATTAGCTAGAGTCACCAAATTTGGTGCCAAGATAGATAATGAGACCCCCCAAAAACTGCATCAAAAGTTTGGATGCCACGCCCACCAATACCGCCCTAGGCACCCCGTCTGCCCCAACGCTTCTTCAAAAACGGGAATGCGTGTATATTCCAGAGTAGTGGAGCTAGAGCCACCAAATTTGGTAGGAAGATAGCTGGCAACGACCCCCAACAATCTGCATCAAAAATTTGGAGCCTTGCCCATCCATTCCACCCCCCTTTCCCCACCTTATACAAACTTTGAGCTAGAGTCACCAAATTTGGTATGAAGGTAGCATTTGACATTCCACATGGATCGGCAGCAACAATTTGAATGCCACGCCCACCCATACCGCCCCAAGCCCCATAGCCCCCCTTTCACCACCTTTTACATGCTTCGAGCTAGAGTCACCAAATTTGGTATGAAGGTAGCATTTGACATTCCACAAGGATCTGCAGCAAAAATTTGGATGCCACGCCCACCCATACCGCCCCCAGCCCCCCTCTCCCCTCTTTTACAAACTTCGAGCTAGAGTCATTAAATTTGGTATGAAGATAGTTTGTGGCATCCCCATCTGCATCAGAAAATCTTTAAGGCAGCGTACACCCCTGCACCATCCGTACCCCTTTGCAATCAGGCCTGTTTTTACCGGTTTTAATAGTGGTATCGAGTATACAGCAGTCGGTTGCGTCCGACTGCAACGTTTCCACTTGTTTCTTATAATTTTTTCAACCAAGTAAGTGCGTACCTGTTTTTTAAGTTTTATCTTTCTAGAAAATGTCTTTATGTTTGGTAGCCTCACAGTCATTCAATATGTATGTTATAGGGATTTTGTATTATATTTTTATTATTTACATTTTAAGTTTTCCGGTTTGGTGAGTAGCTTTTCTCATGTAGGGAATTTTAGCTGTCCTATTATATCGCTGATTGTTCTAACTAAACAATTGATTGAACACTACCTCCATAATGCCTTTTAAACGTATCTTTGATTGAGTTTTCGATAATAACTTCTCATTAATTTTTTTAGATCGTACCCGAGTCACGTTAATATAGCAGGGTACGTAAAAATTAGCACGCAAACAAGATTGAGGGCAGAGAAAGAAAGAACGGTACAATAAGGTAGGAGCTAACGAACAGCGAGAGTCTTTAGAGGGAAGCGAGCTGAACGAAGACATCTGATCTCAGACAAGACAAATGTTTATCGGGAGAAAGAATCCTCCTTTCACATTATACCAGTATGCGTAGCAAGGAACAAATTTTATTGTCTTAGAACAACATATCAACCGTATTAAAGGCTAAGAAACCCTCAACTCATCATAAATACTTGATCTCGTACAGTTTCCATATTCGGTGGAAGAGTCATAGAACTAGAAAGGGGGCACAACACACCTCGCAGCTACCAAATCATTCATCGACGATTAAGGTTTACACAGGCAGGAGATATATTATTCTATTATTGATTCCCCTTTATATATATAAATATATATATTTTTTTTTTAAAGAACATATCAATAAAGTTGTAACTATTTTACTGACTTGATTTTTATTAATTTTTATTATCTTGTCGGAAATTTAATTTCCGTTTTTTTCTTTACAAAGTAGTTTACATCTGTCAGCAATGTCAATTTGTGATTTATATACTCGATACCGAAGGTAAAGAGTATATTGGTTTTGTGCAATGTCCGTCATGGTGTCTGTCCGTCTGTCCGTCCGTCCGTCCGTATGGTTGCAAGTTTTTTCACCAAATTTGGTATAAAGAGAGCAATTGACATCCCACATGGATCGGCAGCAACAATGTGAATGCCACGCCCACCCATACCGCCCCAAGCCCCATAGCCCCCCTTTCCCCACCTTATACAAACTTTGAGCTAGAGCCACCAAATTTGGTAGGAAGATAGCTGGCAACGACCCCCAACAATCTGCATCAAAAATTTGGAGCCTGCCCTTCCATTCCACCCCCCTTTCCCCACCTTATACAAACTTTGAGCTAGAGTCACCAAATTTGGTATGAAGGTAGCAATTGACATTCCACAAGGATCTGCAGCAAAAATTTGGATGCCACGCTCAACCATACCGCCCCCAGCCCCCCTTTCACCACTTTATACAAACTTTGAGCTAGAGTCACCAAATTTGGTATGAAGGTAGCATTTGACATTCCACAAGGATCTGCAGCAAAAATTTGAATGCCACGCCCAACCATACCGCCCCCAGCCCCCCTTTCCCCACTTTATACAAACTTCGAGCTAGAGTCACCAAATTTGGTACGAAGATAGCAATTGACATCCCACATGGATGGGCATCAAAAATTTTAATACTGGTATCGAGAGTATACCGCAGTCGGTTGCGTCCGACTGCAACGTTTCCACTTGTTCTTGTTTTTATATTATTAATTTTTTATTTTTTATTTTTGATGTGATTAGATTAGATGCCATGTTATTAGGGCGTATTTATTCATTTAATTATTATAATTATTAGGAGACTTATTTTCTTTAGTGCTCAAAACTTATTGTCGCTAAAGGATTTATTTTTTCATGATCTGAGTTATTTATTTAATTCGTGAAACCATTGTATTGTGTTGTATAATTCCTGAACCTTTGCATTAATCTTGAATTTGGATGGCAAAATACGGGTGTGATGTACTAAAGCTCGAGATGACTTGAGAGTCGGTATTTTGCAAAACGGGCGGTAGAGTACTTAAAATTTTAAATTGTAGTGTGTTTTTAAAATAATGTACTTTAACTATCACCGGATTGGTTTATATCCACTAAATATTGGTATTTTCGGTTTTTTCTTCCTTTGCATAAGTCGTTTTATACACCCTAGCTCTTGATCCTGTTTTTTGATTGTAGATTAGGGTTTGATTTTATTGTATACTGTTTTTGGAGGAGGCTCCAAATAATAAGATTTGGTTTAATAATTGTATAGTAAGATTTATATTTCTTTTTTATGTTGGAAAAGCAATAGTTGTATGTTAAACTAATAAAAAGAGCGCAAGCAAGTCATTTACAATAATTTTTACTAGCTTAGGATTCATGGTCTTAAGACCGTTTAGACTTCAAGTAGTAAGTAGTAAGTAGTTTTGCTAGACTATATTCTATTATGATTCTTGTGGGTTATAATTCGTACATTGAAAGAGCGAGATAAAGCTGTTCTTGTTTAGGTCCACAATCTATTTTCTTGGTCCATTTTCCTATGCATATAATACGACAGGGAGTAAGATTTAAAAGTAGTATGTCATTCCATTCTAATAATATTTGTATATTGTTTTTATTATTTTGCTATTTAATTTTTATTTAATTCTTTTATGTTATTTTTGAACCGAGTCATAGTATTTTTTATACTCGATACCGAAGGTAAAGAGTATATTGGTTTTGTGCAATGTCCGTCATGGTGTCTGTCCGTCTGTCCGTCCGTATGTATGCAAGTTTTTTCCACACCCTTCAAGCTAGAGACTTGAAACTTTCCAATTCTCTTTATCTATGGGATAGTAAATTAAAGTGTCAAGATGGGGGTTCTACGATAACTGGGGGGCTGGCAAATCGATAAATTCGATAACTCAAAACCGATAAATCCACATATTTCGCACATCCTTACAGCTAGAACTACCAAATTTGGTAAGAAGATAGCTACTAGCAACCCCCAAAAACTGCATCCAAAATTTTGGAGCCACGACCAACCCATCCCGCCCCCAGCCCCCCCGCATTTAAAAGTCAAAAACGCCTATATATCCCACAGTTTTTGAGCTATAGCCACCAAATTTGGTGCCAATTTAGCTGATGATGACCCCCAAAAAACTGCACCAAAAGTTTGGATGCCACGCCCACCAATACCGCCCTAGCCGCCCCCAGATGCCCCAACGCTTCGTAAAAAACGGGAATGCGTGTATCTTCCAGAGTAGTGGAGCTAGAGCCACCAAATTTGGTAGGAAGATAGCTGGTAACGACCCCAAAAGAACTGCATCAAAGTTTTGGAGCCACGCCCACCCATCCCGCCCCAAGCCCCCGCATTTAGAAATCAGAAAAGCCTATATCTCCCACAGTTTTTTAGCTAGAGTCATCAAATTTGGTGCCAAGATAGATGATGATGACCCCCCAAAAACTGCATCAAAAGTTTGGATGCCACGCCCACCAATACCGCCCTAGCCACCCCCATCTGCCCCAACGCTTCGTCAAAAACAGGAATGCGTGTATATTCCAGAGTAGTGGAGCTAGAGCCACCAAATTTGGTAGGAAGATAGCTGGCAACGACCCCCAACAATCTGCATCAAAGTTTTGGAGCCTAGCCCATCCATTCCGCCCCCCTTTCCCCACCTTATACAAACTCTTAGCTAGAGTCACCAAATTTGGTATGAAGGTAGCATTTGACATTCCACATGGATCGGCAGCAAAAATTTGAATGCCACGCCCACCCATACCGCCCCAAGCCCCATAGCCCCCATTTCACCACCTTTTACATGCTTCGAGCTAGAGTCACCAAATTTGGTATGAAGGTAGCATTTGACATTCCACAAGGATCTGCAGCAAAAATTTGGATGCCACGCCCAACCATACCGCCCCCAGCCCCCCTTTCACCACTTTATACAAACTTCGAGCTAGAGTCACCAAATTTGGTATGAAGAGAGCAATTGACATCCCACATGGATCGGCAGCAAAATTTGAATGCCACGCCCACCCATACCGCCCCAAGCCCCCCTTTCCCCACTTTTACAAACTTTGAGCTAGAGTCACCAAATTTGTTATGAAGATAGCAATTGACATTCCACAAAGATCTGCATCAAAAATTTGGATGCAATTCCACCCATACCGCCCCCAGCCCCCCTTTCCCCACTTTATACAAACTTCGAGCTAGAGTCACCAAATTTGGTATGAAGATAGCAATTGACATCCCACATGGATGGATCAAAATTTTTAATACTGGTATCGAGTATGCCGCAGTCGGTTGCGTCCGACTGCAACGTTTCCACATGTTTTTTTTTTTTTTTTCTGTGCTGAATAAACGAAAACATGCTTGATCCCAGATATGTTTATTCTTAATCAATATATAGATCAACACCGTAGGCTTTCAAGTACTATATGTCTGTCTCTATATTTTATCAATTTTTAGGTATTGAGATAAAATTTTGCTCAGAATCTATTCGCTAACTTAAACACATGAGTGTTACAACTTTCACACTTAAGGAGCATCAGTTCTTTTCGTTTCAAAGTGTTTACTATTTGATGCTTTTAAGAACAATTTGCTTGCCTGAGCTAGGTAGGTTATACAGTTAAAACAATTAGTGGAAAGACGGAACTTTCTTATAGAATTTCTTCAACATTATTAGTTGGTTCTTTCCGTTTCGAATTTTATCATGCACTTTGAGATTATTATATAACTTAATGGAATGTGCTCTATGTTCCTGATTGTTTTCTGATTATTGTTGTTAATTATTATTTTGTTTATTTATTTCTTTTGCATCTCATATAGTATTTTTCCCTTGTGTTTCTTTTTTATTGCGCTCCACTTCTATAATTTTCGATGTTTTCTACAATTTCTATTCAATCGCCCTTTATTTGACAAAAACTGGCCTGTTAAAAACGGAAGCCAATTAATCTATAAAACTGATGGAAGGGAATAGTTGTGATTATATTTCATTTAAAAATAAAATTGGCTGTTATACGGGTACACAAAATATTTACTTATATTAAATTAAAAGTACTGTCACTGTTAACGACAGTCTGGTATCCTAAAGAGACTCAATCGCTCACCATCATCACTTGACACCCCACCCTCCCATACGACGAAGCGATCCTCACCTGGATCATCAATCGTACACACATAATTAGCTTTTACCTAGATAATGTACGGTTTGCATGTAGGCGCCTTATTTGAATACTATTTCATTGTTCTACTCTGTACCGATTTTGGATCCCCTGATTTATATTATTTCCAGCTACTTTCCAAGGCTCACACCTTTAACTTTTAACAAACCAGCCCACAAAACATATAATTTGGATATAAAAACATTAGACAACGACATCAAGCACCAAGAGCTATTAAAAAATTTATAAAGTATTCGGAGGAAATTTGATCGAACAATGTAACACCCAAAATATTTATTATGGTTTACATTAAATCGTGAAGTCATAGTCGAGTCTACTAGTTACTTCACATTTTCCATGAGTTGTTCCCATCTAAAACCCCTATCAATTTATCCGTTTTTTCTTATTATTTTTTCAACCAAGTAAGTGCGTACCTGTTTTTTAAGTTTTATCTTTCTAGAAAATGTCTTTAAGTTCGGTAGCCTCACAGTCATTCAATATGTATGTTATAGGGATTTTGTATTATATTTTTATTATTTTACATTTTAAGTTTTCCGGTTTGGTGAGTAGCTTTTCTCATGTAGGGAATTTTAGCTGTCCTATTATATCGCTGATTGTTCTAACTAAACAATTGATTGAACACTACCTCCATAATGCCTTTTAAACGTATCTTTGATTGAGTTTTCGATAATAACTTCTCATTAATTTTTTTAGATCGTACCCGAGTCACGTTAATATAGCAGGGTACGTAAAAATTAGCACGCAAACAAGATTGAGGGCAGAGAAAGAAAGAACGGTACAATAAGGTAGGAGCTAACGAACAGCGAGAGTCTTTAGAGGGAAGCGAGCTGAACGAAGACATCTGATCTCAGACAAGACAAATGTTTATCGGGAGAAAGAATCCTCCTTTCACATTATACCAGTATGCGTAGCAAGGAACAATTTTATTGTCTTAGAACAACATATCAACCGTATTAAAGGCTAAGAAACCCTCAACTCATCATAAATACTTGATCTCGTACAGTTTCCATATTCGGTGGAAGAGTCATAGAACTAGAAAGGGGGCACAACACACCTCGCAGCTACCAAATCATTCATCGACGATTAAGGTTTACACAGGCAGGAGATATATTATTCTATTATTGATTCCCCTTATATATATATATATATATATTTTTTTTTTTAAAAGAATATATCAATAAAGTTGTTTCTATTTTACTGACTTGATTTTTTATTATATTTTATTATCTTGTCGGAAATTTAATTTCCGTTTTTTTCTTTACAAAGTAGTTTACATCTGTCAGCAATGTCAATTTGTAATTTTTATACTCGATACCGAAGGTAAAGAGTATATTGGTTTTGTGCAATGTCCGTCATGGTGTCTGTCCGTCTGTCCGTCCGTATGGTTGCAAGTTTTTTCACCAAATTTGGTATAAAGAGAGCAATTGACATCCCACATGGATCGGCAGCAACAATGTGAATGCCACGCCCACCCATACCGCCCCAAGCCCCATAGCCCCCCTTTCCCCACCTTATACAAACTTTGAGCTAGAGCCACCAAATTTGGTAGGAAGATAGCTGGCAACGACCCCCAACAATCTGCATCAAAAATTTGGAGCCTGCCCTTCCATTCCACCCCCCTTTCCCCACCTTATACAAACTTTGAGCTAGAGTCACCAAATTTGGTATGAAGGTAGCAATTGACATTCCACAAGGATCTGCAGCAAAAATTTGGATGCCACGCTCAACCATACCGCCCCCAGCCCCCCTTTCACCACTTTATACAAACTTTGAGCTAGAGTCACCAAATTTGGTATGAAGGTAGCATTTGACATTCCACAAGGATCTGCAGCAAAAATTTGAATGCCACGCCCAACCATACCGCCCCCAGCCCCCCTTTCCCCACTTTATACAAACTTCGAGCTAGAGTCACCAAATTTGGTACGAAGATAGCAATTGACATCCCACATGGATGGGCATCAAAATTTTAATACTGGTATCGAGAGTATACCGCAGTCGGTTGCGTCCGACTGCAACGTTTCCACTTGTTCTTGTTTTTATATTATTAATTTTTTATTTTTATTTTTGATGTGATTAGATTAGATGCCATGTTATTAGGGCGTATTTATTCATTTAATTATTATAATTATTAGGAGACTTATTTTCTTTAGTGCTCAAAACTTATTGTCGCTAAAGGATTTATTTTTTCATGATCTGAGTTATTTATTTAATTCGTGAAACCATTGTATTGTGTTGTATAATTCCTGAACCTTTGCATTAATCTTGAATTTGGATGGCAAAATACGGGTGTGATGTACTAAAGCTCGAGATGACTTGAGAGTCGGTATTTTGCAAAACGGGCGGTAGAGTACTTAAAATTTTAAATTGTAGTGTGTTTTAAAATAATGTACTTTAACTATCACCGGATTGGTTTATATCCACTAAATATTGGTATTTTCGGTTTTTTCTTCCTTTGCATAAGTCGTTTTATACACCCTAGCTCTTGATCCTGTTTTTTGATTGTAGATTAGGGTTTGATTTTATTGTATACTGTTTTTGGAGGAGGCTCCAAATAATAAGATTTGGTTTAATAATTGTATAGTAAGATTTATATTTCTTTTTTATGTTGGAAAAGCAATAGTTGTATGTTAAACTAATAAAAAGAGCGCAAGCAAGTCATTTACAATAATTTTTACTAGCTTAGGATTCATGGTCTTAAGACCGTTTAGACTTCAAGTAGTAAGTAGTAAGTAGTTTTGCTAGACTATATTCTATTATGATTCTTGTGGGTTATAATTCGTACATTGAAAGAGCGAGATAAAGCTGTTCTTGTTTAGGTCCACAATCTATTTTCTTGGTCCATTTTCCTATGCATATAATACGACAGGAGTAAGATTTAAAAGTAGTATGTCATTCCATTCTAATAATATTGTATATTGTTTTTATTATTTTGCTATTTAATTTTTATTTAATTCTTTATGTTATTTTTGAACCGAGTCATAGTATTTTTTATACTCGATACCGAAGGTAAAGAGTATATTGGTTTTGTGCAATGTCCGTCATGGTGTCTGTCCGTCTGTCCGTCCGTATGTATGCAAGTTTTTTCCACACCCTTCAAGCTAGAGACTTGAAACTTTCCAATTCTCTTTATCTATGGGATAGTAAATTAAAGTGTCAAGATGGGGTTCTACGATAACTGGGGGGCTGGCAAATCGATAAATTCGATAACTCAAAACCGATAAATCCACATATTTCGCACATCCTTACAGCTAGAACTACCAAATTTGGTAAGAAGATAGCTACTAGCAACCCCCAAAAACTGCATCCAAAATTTTGGAGCCACGACCAACCCATCCCGCCCCCAGCCCCCCCGCATTTAAAAGTCAAAAACGCCTATATATCCCACAGTTTTTGAGCTATAGCCACCAAATTTGGTGCCAATTTAGCTGATGATGACCCCCAAAAACTGCACCAAAAGTTTGGATGCCACGCCCACCAATACCGCCCTAGCCGCCCCCAGATGCCCCAACGCTTCGTAAAAAACGGGAATGCGTGTATCTTCCAGAGTAGTGGAGCTAGAGCCACCAAATTTGGTAGGAAGATAGCTGGTAACGACCCCAAAAGAACTGCATCAAAGTTTTGGAGCCACGCCCACCCATCCCGCCCCAAGCCCCCGCATTTAGAAATCAGAAAAGCCTATATCTCCCACAGTTTTTTAGCTAGAGTCATCAAATTTGGTGCCAAGATAGATGATGATGACCCCCCAAAACTGAATCAAAAGTTTGGATGCCACGCCCACCAATACCGCCCTAGCCACCCCCATCTGCCCCAACGCTTCGTCAAAAACAGGAATGCGTGTATATTCCAGAGTAGTGGAGCTAGAGCCACCAAATTTGGTAGGAAGATAGCTGGCAACGACCCCCAACAATCTGCATCAAAGTTTTGGAGCCTAGCCCATCCATTCCGCCCCCCTTTCCCCACCTTATACAAACTCTTAGCTAGAGTCACCAAATTTGGTATGAAGGTAGCATTTGACATTCCACATGGATCGGCAGCAAAAATTTGAATGCCACGCCCACCCATACCGCCCCAAGCCCCATAGCCCCCATTTCACCACCTTTTACATGCTTCGAGCTAGAGTCACCAAATTTGGTATGAAGGTAGCATTTGACATTCCACAAGGATCTGCAGCAAAAATTTGGATGCCACGCCCAACCATACCGCCCCCAGCCCCCCTTTCACCACTTTATACAAACTTCGAGCTAGAGTCACCAAATTTGGTATGAAGAGAGCAATTGACATCCCACATGGATCGGCAGCAAAAATTTGAATGCCACGCCCACCCATACCGCCCCAAGCCCCCCTTTCCCCACTTTTACAAACTTTGAGCTAGAGTCACCAAATTTGTTATGAAGATAGCAATTGACATTCCACAAAGATCTGCATCAAAAATTTGGATGCAATTCCACCCATACCGCCCCCAGCCCCCCTTTCCCCACTTTATACAAACTTCGAGCTAGAGTCACCAAATTTGGTATGAAGATAGCAATTGACATCCCACATGGATGGATCAAAATTTTTAATACTGGTATCGAGTATGCCGCAGTCGGTTGCGTCCGACTGCAACGTTTCCACATGTTTTTTTTTTTTTTTTCTGTGCTGAATAAACGAAAACATGCTTGATCCCAGATATGTTTATTCTTAATCAATATATAGATCAACACCGTAGGCTTTCAAGTACTATATGTCTGTCTCTATATTTTATCAATTTTTAGGTATTGAGATAAAATTTTGCTCAGAATCTATTCGCTAACTTAAACACATGAGTGTTACAACTTTCACACTTAAGGAGCATCAGTTCTTTTCGTTTCAAAGTGTTTACTATTTGATGCTTTTAAGAACAATTTGCTTGCCTGAGCTAGGTAGGTTATACAGTTAAAACAATTAGTGGAAAGACGGAACTTTCTTATAGAATTTCTTCAACATTATTAGTTGGTTCTTTCCGTTTCGAATTTTATCATGCACTTTGAGATTATTATATAACTTAATGGAATGTGCTCTATGTTCCTGATTGTTTTCTGATTATTGTTGTTAATTATTATTTTGTTTATTTATTTCTTTGCATCTCATATAGTATTTTTCCCTTGTGTTTCTTTTTTATTGCGCTCCACTTCTATAATTTTCGATGTTTTCTACAATTTCTATTCAATCGCCCTTTATTTGACAAAAACTGGCCTGTTAAAAACGGAAGCCAATTAATCTATAAAACTGATGGAAGGGAATAGTTGTGATTATATTTCATTTAAAAATAAAAATTGGCTGTTATACGGGTACACAAAATATTTACTTATATTAAATTAAAAGTACTGTCACTGTTAACGACAGTCTGGTATCCTAAAGAGACTCAATCGCTCACCATCATCACTTGACACCCCACCCTCCCATACGACGAAGCGATCCTCACCTGGATCATCAATCGTACACACATAATTAGCTTTACCTAGATAATGTACGGTTTGCATGTAGGCGCCTTATTTGAATACTATTTCATTGTTCTACTCTGTACCGATTTTGGATCCCCTGATTTATATTATTTCCAGCTACTTTCCAAGGCTCACACCTTTAACTTTTAACAAACCAGCCCACAAAACATATAATTTGGATATAAAAACATTAGACAACGACATCAAGCACCAAGAGCTATTAAAAAATTTATAAAGTATTCGGAGGAAATTTGATCGAACAATGTAACACCCAAAATATTTATTATGGTTTACATTAAATCGTGAAGTCATAGTCGAGTCTACTAGTTACTTCACATTTTTCCATGAGTTGTTCCCATCTAAAACCCCTATCAATTTATCCGTTTTTTCTTATTATTTTTTCAACCAAGTAAGTGCGTACCTGTTTTTTAAGTTTTATCTTTCTAGAAAATGTCTTTAAGTTCGGTAGCCTCACAGTCATTCAATATGTATGTTATAGGGATTTTGTATTATATTTTTATATTTACATTTTAAGTTTTCCGGTTTGGTGAGTAGCTTTTCTCATGTAGGGAATTTTAGCTGTCCTATTATATCGCTGATTGTTCTAACTAAACAATTGATTGAACACTACCTCCATAATGCCTTTTAAACGTATCTTTGATTGAGTTTTCGATAATAACTTCTCATTAATTTTTTTAGATCGTACCCGAGTCACGTTAATATAGCAGGGTACGTAAAAATTAGCACGCAAACAAGATTGAGGGCAGAGAAAGAAAGAACGGTACAATAAGGTAGGAGCTAACGAACAGCGAGAGTCTTTAGAGGGAAGCGAGCTGAACGAAGACATCTGATCTCAGACAAGACAAATGTTTATCGGAGAAAGAATCCTCCTTTCACATTATACCAGTATGCGTAGCAAGGAACAAATTTTATTGTCTTAGAACAACATATCAACCGTATTAAAGGCTAAGAAACCCTCAACTCATCATAAATACTTGATCTCGTACAGTTTCCATATTCGGTGGAAGAGTCATAGAACTAGAAAGGGGGCACAACACACCTCGCAGCTACCAAATCATTCATCGACGATTAAGGTTTACACAGGCAGGAGATATATTATTCTATTATTGATTCCCCTTTATATATATATATATATATTTTTTTTTTTAAAAGAATATATCAATAAATTTGTTTCTATTTTACTGACTTGATTTTTTATTATATTTTTATTATCTTGTCGGAAATTTAATTTCCGTTTTTTTCTTTACAAAGTAGTTTACATCTGTCAGCAATGTCAATTTGTAATTTTATACTCGATACCGAAGGTAAAGAGTATATTGGTTTTGTGCAATGTCCGTCATGGTGTCTGTCCGTCTGTCCGTCTGTCCGTCCGTCCGTCCGTATGGTTGCAAGTTTTTTCACCAAATTTGGTATAAAGAGAGCAATTGACATCCCACATGGATCGGCAGCAACAATGTGAATGCCACGCCTACCCATACCGCCCCAAGCCCCATAGCCCCCCTTTCCACACCTTATACAAACTTTGAGCTAGACTCACCATATTTGGTATGAAGGTAGCATTTGACATTCCACAAGGATCTGCAGCAAAAATTTGGATGCCACGCCCAACCATACCGCCCCCAGCCCCCCTTTCACCACTTTATACAAACTTTGAGCTAGAGTCACCAAATTTGGTATGAAGGTAGCATTTGAAATTCCACAAGGATCTGCAGCAAAAATTTGAATGCCACGCCCAACCATACCGCCCCAGCCACCCGTTCCCCAATTTATACAACTTTGAACTAGAGTCACCAAATTTGGTATGAAGGTAGCATTTGACATTCCACAAGGATCTGCAGCAAAAATTTGAATGCCACGCCCAACCATACCGCCCCAAGCCCCATAGCCCCCCTTTCCACACCTTATACAAACTTTGAGCTAGAGGCACCAAATTTGGTATGAAGGTAGCATTTGACATTCCACAAGGATCTGCAGCAAAAATTTGGATGCCACGCCCAACCATACCACCCCCAGCCCCCCTTTCCCCACTTTTACAAACTTTGAGCTAGAGTCATCAAATTTGTTATGAAGATAGCAATTGACATTCCACAAAGATCTGCATCAAAAATTTGGATTCAATTCCACCTATATATATATATATATATCTACTTTATACAAACTTCGAGCTAGAGTCACCAAATTTGGTACGAAGACAGCAATTGACATCCCACATGGATGGGCATCAAAATTTTTAATACTGGTATCGAGTATGCCGCAGTCGGTTGCGTCCGACTGCAACGTTTCCACTTGTTTTTTTTTTTTTTCTGTGCTGAATAAACGAAAACATGCTTGATCCCAGATATGTTTATTCTTAATCAATATATAGATCAACACCGTAGGCTTTCAAGTACTATATGTCTGTCTCTATATTTTATCAATTTTTAGGTATTGAGATAAAATTTTGCTCAGAATCTATTCGCTAACTTAAACACATGAGTGTTACAACTTTCACACTTAAGGAGCATCAGTTCTTTTCGTTTCAAAGTGTTTACTATTTGCCTGAGCTAGGTAGGTTATACAGTTAAAACAATAGTGGAAAGACGGAACTTTCTTACAGAATTTCTTCAACATTATTAGTTGGTTCTTTCCGTTTCGAATTTTATCATGCACTTTGAGATTATTATATAACTTAATGGAATGTGCTCTATGTTCCTGATTGTTTTCTGATTATTGTTGTTAATTATTATTTTGTTTATTTATTTCTTTTGCATCTCATATAGTATTTTTCCCTTGTGTTTCTTTTTATTGCGCTCCACTTCTAAACTTACTTTAATAATTTTCGATGTTTTCTACAATTTCTATTCAATCGCCCTTTATTTGACAAAAACTGGCCTGTTAAAAACGGAAGCCAATTAATCTATAAAACTGATGGAAGGGAATAGTTGTGTTTATATTTCATTTAAAAATAAAATTGGCTGTTATACGGGTACACAAAATATTTACTTATATTAAATTAAAAGTACTGTCACTGTTAACGACAGCCTGGCATCCTAAAGAGACTCAATCGCTCACCATCATCACTTGACACCCCACCCTCCCATACGACGAAGCGATCCTCACCTGGATCATCAATCGTACACACATAATTAGCTTTTACCTAGATAATGTACGGTTTGCATGTAGGCGCCTTATTTGAATACTATTTCATTGTTCTACTCTGTACCGATTTTGGATCCCCTGATTTATATTATTTCCAGCTACTTTCCAAGGCTCACACCTTTAACTTTTAACAAACCAGCCCACAAAACATATAATTTGGATATAAAAACATTAGACAACGACATCAAGCACCAAGAGCTATTAAAAAAATTTATAAAGTATCGGAGGAAATTTGATCGAACAATGTAACACCCAAAATATTTATTATGGTTTACATTAAATCGTGAAGTCATAGTCGAGTCTACTAGTTACTTCACATTTTTCCATGAGTTGTTCCCATCTAAACCCCTATCAATTTATCCGTTTTTTCTTATTATTTTTTCAACCAAGTAAGTGCGTACCTGTTTTTTAAGTTTATCTTTCTAGAAAATGTCTTTAAGTTCGGTAGCCTCACAGTCATTCAATATGTATGTTATAGGGATTTTGTATAATATTTTTATTATTTACATTTTAAGTTTTCCGGTTTGGTGAGTAGCTTTTCTCATGTAGGGAATTTTAGCTGTCCTATTATATCGCTGATTGTTCTAACTAAACAATTGATTGAACACTACCTCCATAATGCCTTTAAACGTATCTTTGATTGAGTTTTCGATAATAACTTCTCATTAATTTTTTTAGATCGTACCCGAGTCACGTTAATATAGCAGGGTACGTAAAAATTAGCACGCAAACAAGATTGAGGGCAGAGAAAGAAAGAACGGTACAATAAGGTAGGAGCTAACGAACAGCGAGACTCTTTATAGGGAAACGAGCTGAACGAATACATCTGATCTCAGACAAGACAAATGTTTATCGGGAGAAAGAATCCTCCTTTCACATTATACCAGTATGCGTAGCAAGGAACAAATTTTATTGTCTTAGAACAACATATCAACCGTATTAAAGGCTAAGAAACCCTCAACTCATCATAAATACTTGATCTCCTACAGTTTCCATATTCGGTGGAAGAGTCATAGAACTAGAAAGGGGGCACAACACACCTCGCAGCTACCAAATCATTCATCGACGATTAAGGTTTACACAGGCAGGAGATATATTATTCTATTATTGATTCCCCTTTATATATATATATATATATATTTTTTTTTTTTAAAAGAATATATCAATAAATTTGTTACTATTTTACTGACTTGATTTTTATTATATTTTTATTATCTTGTCGGAAATTTAATTTCCGTTTTTTTCTTTACAAAGTAGTTTACATCTGTCAGCAATGTCAATTTGTGATTTATATTCTCGATACCGAAGGTAAAGAGTATATTGGTTTTGTGCAATGTCCGTCATGGTGTCTGTCCGTCTGTCCGTCCGTCCGTCCGTATGGTTGCAAGTTTTTTCACCAAATTTGGTATAAAGAGAGCAATTGACATCCCACATGGATCGGCAGCAACAATGTGAATGCCACGCCCACCCATACCGCCCCAAGCCCCATAGCCCCCCTTTCCACACCTTATACAAACTTTGAGCTAGAGGCACCAATTTGGTATGAAGGTAGCATTTGACATTCCACAAGGATCTGCAGCAAAAATTTGGATGCCACGCCCAACCATACCGCCCCCAGCCCCCCTTTCACCACTTTATACAAACTTTGAGCTAGAGTCACCAAATTTGGTATGAAGGTAGCATTTGACATTCCACAAGGATCTGCAGCAAAAATTTGAATGCCACGCCCAACCATACCGCCCCAGCCACCCGTTCCCAATTTATACAAACTTTGAAATAGAGTCACCAAATTTGGTATGAAGGTAGCATTTGACATTCCACAAGGATCTGCAGCAAAAATTTGAATGCCACGCCCAACCATACCGCCCCCAGCCCCCCTTTCCCCACTTTATACAAACTTCGAGCTAGAGTCACCAAATTTGGTATGAAGATAGCAATTGACATCCCACATAGATCTGCACCAAAAATTTGAATGCCACGCCCAACCATACCACCCCCAGCCCCCCTCTCCCCACTTTTACAAACTTTGAGCTAGAGTCATCAAATTTGTTATGAAGATAGCAATTGACATTCCACAAAGATCTGCATCAAAAATTTGGATTCAATTCCACCTATATATATATATATATATATCTACTTTATACAAACTTCGAGCTAGAGTCACCAAATTTGGTACGAAGACAGCAATTGACATCCCACATGGATGGGCATCAAAATTTTTAATACTGGTATCGAGTATACCGCAGTCGGCTGCGTCCGACTGCAACGTTTCCACTTGTTTTTTTTTTTTAATTTCTAAGAACCGAATCTATTTTTTAAAGAGTGCTTTTAATTTATTTTGGTATTATTAAAATATTTATACTAAAAGCCAACGAAAGTACTGACGCAATACTGCTGCGTTTTGTACTATAACTTTAATTTAACATTAAATGAAAGAACCTGTCCACAATCGTGACGATAAAAACCGGGACTTAAAAGTACGCTGTAAAGTATTCCTGCATAGTGAGGCAGCGGTGGCCATCTGACGTTTCCAGGCAAATATTTTCACTTTCAACTCCAATTCTAGAACTCATACAATAACCTTGAAAAGAGGTAAGCCCAAAATACATGGAACTAGTGGCAGTTTTGCTGTTAAAAACACGTTTTTTCGGTTTTAGAAACTGGTTGTTGTTTAACTGTTTAAAACACGGAGCTGCTATTTTTTACGGGTTGAAAAACCGCGTGCTGTTTTGCTGTTATTTTTCATGTTTTTCAGAACCAGCTTGTTGTTTTGCTGTTATTTTTCATGTTTTTTCAGAAACAGCTTGTTGTTTAGCTGTTGAAAACAGAGAGCGGTAATTTTTCCGGTGGAAAAAACCGGGTGCAGTTTAGCTGTTAAAAACAGAGAGCTGTTATTTTTATACTCGATACCGAAGGTAAAGAAATACCAAATTTGGTATGAAGATAGCAATGACATCCCACATAGATCTGCACCAAAAATTTGAATGCCACGCCCACCCATACGGCCCCAATCCCCATAGCCCCCCTCTCCCCACCTTATACAAACTTCGAGCTAGAGCCACCAAATTTGGTATGAAGATAGCATTTGACATTCCACAAGGATTTGCATCAAAAATTTGGATGCAATTCCACCCATACCGCCCCCAGCCCCTCTCTTCCCACTTTATACTAACTTTGAGCTAGAGTCACCAAATCTGGAATGAAGGTAGCATTTGACATTCCACAAGGATCTGCAGCAAAAATTTGAATGCCACGCCCAACCATACCGCTCCAGCCCCCCTTTCCCCACTTTATACAAACTTCGAGCTAGAGTCACCAAATTTGGTATGAAGGTAGCATTTGACATTCCACAAGGATCTGCAGCAAAAATTTCGATGCCACGCCCAACCATACCGCCCCCAGCCCCCCTTTCCCCACTTTATACAAACTTTGAGCTAGAGTCACCAAATCTGGTATGAAGGTAGCATTTGACATTCCACAAGGATCTGCAGCAAAAATTTGAATGCCACGCCCAATTATACCGCCCCCAGCCCCCCTTTCCCCAATTTAGAGAGTCACCAAATTTGGTATGAAGGTAGCAATTGACATTCCACAAGGATCTGCAGCAAAAATTTGAATGCCACGCCCAACCATACCGCCCCCAGCCCCCCTTTCCGCAATTTATACAAACTTTGAGATAAAGTCACCAAATTTGGTATGAAGGTAGCATGTGACATTCCACAAGGATCCGCAGCAAAAATTTGAATGCCACGCCCAACCATACTGCCCCCAGCCCCCTTTTCCCCACTTTATACAAACTTCGAGCTAGAGTCACCAAATTGGTATGAAGATAGCATTTGACATTTCACAAGGATTTGCAGCAAAAATTTGAATGCCACGCCCAACCATACTGCCCACAGCCCCCCTTTCCCCTTTTTTTTACAAACTTTGAGCTAGAGTCACCAAATTTGTTATGAAGATAGCAATTGACATTCCACAAAGATCTGCATCAAAAATTTGGATTAAATTCCACCCATACCGCCCCCAGCCCCCCTCTCCCCACTTTATACTAACTTTGAGCTAGAGTCACCAAATTTGGTATGAAGATAGCAATTGACATCCCACATGGATGGGCATCAAAATTTTTAATACTGGTATCGAGTATACCGCAGTCGGCTGCGTCCGACTGCAACGTTTCCACTTGTTTTTTTTTTAATTTCTAAGAACCGAATCTATTTTTAAAGAGTGCTTTTAATTTATTTTAGTATTATTATATATTTTTTTACTAAAAGCCAACGAAAGTACTGACGCAATACTGCTGCGTTTTGTATTATAACTTTAATTTAACATTTAACTGAAAGGACAAGTCCACAATCGTGTCGATAAAAACCGGGACTTAAAAGTACGCTGTAAAGTATTCCTTGCATAGTGAGGCAGCGGTGGCCATCTGACGTTTCCAGGCAAATATTTTCACTTTCAACTCCAATTCTAGAACTCACACAATAACCTTGAAAAGAGGTAAGGCCAAAATACATGGAACTAGTGGCAGTTTTGCTGTTAAAAACACGTTTTTTTCGGTTTTATAAACTGGTTGTTGTTTAACTGTTTAAAACAGGAGCTGCTATTTTTTACGGGTTGAAAAACCGCGTGCTGTTTTGCTGTTATTTTTCATGTTTTTCAGAAAGAGCTTGTTGTTTTGCTGTTATTTTTCATGTTTTTCAGAAACAGCTTGTTGTTTTGCTGTTATTTTCATGTTTTTCAGAAACAGCTTGTTGTTTTGCTGTTATTTTTCATGTTTTAAGAAACAGCTTGTTGTTTAGCTGTTTAAAACAGAGAGCGGTAATTTTTCCGGTGGAAAAAACCGGGTGCAGTTTAGCTGTTAAAAACAGAGAGCTGTTATTTTTATACTCGATACCGAAGGTAAAGAGTATATTGGTTTTGTGCAATGTCCGTCATGGTGTCTGTCCGTCTGTCCGTCCGTATGGTTGCAAGTTTTTTCCACACCCTTCAAGCTAGAGACTTGAAACTTTCCAATCCTCTTTATCTGTGGGATAGTAAATTAAAGTGTCAAGATTGGGGTTCTACGATAACTGGGGGGCTGGCAAATCGATAAATTCGATAACTCAAAAACGATAAATCCGCATATTTCACACACCCTTACAGCTAGAACTACCAAATTTGGTAAGAAGATAGCTACTAGCAACCCCCAAAAAACTGCATCCAAAATTTTGGAGCCACGACCAACCCATCCCGCCCCCAGACCCCCCCCCCCATTTTTAAAATCAAAAAAGTCTATATCTCCCACAGTTTTTAAGCTAGAGCCACCAAATTAAGTGCCAATTTAGCTGATGATGACCCCCGAAAAACTGTACCAAAAGTTTGGATGCCACGCCCACCAATACCGCCCTAGCCGCCCCAGATGCCCCAACGCTTCGTAAAAAACGGGAATGCGTGAATCTTCCAGAGTAGTGGAGCTAGAGCCACCAAATTGGTAGGAAGATAGCTGGTAACGACCCCAAAAGAACTGCATCAAAGTTTTGGAGCCATGCCCACCCATCCCGCCCCCAGCCCCCCGCATTTAGAAATCAGAAAAGCCTATATCTCCCACAGTTTTTAGCTAGAGTCACCAAATTTAGTGCCAAGATAGATGATGATGACCCCCCAAAAACTGCATCAAAAGTTTGGATGCCACGCCCACCAATACCGCCATAGCCACCCCCATCTGCCCCAACGCTTCGTCAAAAACGGGAATCCGTGTGTATTCCAGAGTACTGCAGCTAGAGCCACCAAATTTAGTAGGAAGATAGCTGGCAACGACCCCCAACAATCTGCGTCAAAAATTTGGAGCCTAGCCCTTACATTCCACCACCCTTTCCCCACCTTATACAAACTTTGAGCTAGAGTCACCAAATTTGGTATGAAGGTAGCATTTGACATTCCACAAGGATCTGCAGCAAAAATTTGGATGCCACATCCAACCATACCGCCCCAGCCCCCCTTTCACCACTTTATACAAACTTTGAGCTAGAGTCACCCAATTTGGTAAGAAGGTAACATTTGACATTCCACAAGGATCTGCATCAAAGTTTTGGAGCCACGCCCACCCATCCCGCCCTCAGCCCCCCCGCAATTAGAAATCAGAAAAGCCTATATCTCACACAGTTTTTTAGCTAGATTCACCAAATTTGGTGCCAAGATAGATAATGATGACCCCCACAAGGATCTGCAGCAAATGTTTCGATGCCATGCCCACCAATACCACCCTAGCCACCCCCATCTGCCCCAACGCTTCTTCAAAAACGGGAATGCGTGTATATTCCAGAGTAGTGAAGCTAGAGCCACCAAATTTGGTAGGAAGATAGCTGGCGACGACCCGCAACAATCTGCATCAAAGTTTTGGAGCTTAGCCCATCCATTCCGCCCCCCTTTCCCAATCTTATACAAACTTTGAGCTAGAGTCACCAAATTTGGTATGAGGGTAGCATTTGATATTCCACAAGGATCTGCAGCAAAAATTTGGATGCTACGCCCAACCATACTGCCCCCAGCCCCCCTTTCCCCACTTTATACAAACTTCGAGCTAGAGTCACCACATTTGGTACGAAGAGAGCAATTGACATCCACATTGATCAGCAGCAACAATGTGAATGCCACGCTCACCCATACCGCCCCAAGCCCCATAGCCCCCCTCTCCCCACCTTATACAAACTTTGAGCTAGAGTCACCAAATTTGGTATGAAGGTAGCAATTGACATTCCACAAGGATCTGCAGCAAAAATTTGGATGCCACGCCCAACCATACTGCCCCCAGCCCCCCTTTCCCCACTTTATACAAACTTCGAGCTAGAGTCACCAAATTTGGTATGAAGGTAGCATTTGACATTCCACAAGGATCTGCAGCAAAAATTTGAATGCCACGCCCAACCATACCGCCCCCAGCGCCCCTTTCCCCAATTTAGAGAGTCACCAAATTTGGTATGAAGGTAGCATTTGACATTCCACAAGGATCTGCAGCAAAATTTGAATGCCACGCCCAACCATACCGCCCCCAGCGCCCCTTTCCCCAATTTAGAGAGTCACCAAATTTGGTATGAAGGTAGCATTTGACATTCCACAAGGATCCGCAGCAAAAATTTGAATGCCACGCCCAACCATACTGCCCCCAGCCCCCCTTTCCCCCTTTTTATACAAACTTCGAGCTAGAGTCACCAAATTTGGTATGAAGATAGCATTTGACATTTTCACAAGGATTTGGTATGAAGATAGCAATTGACATCCCACATGGATGGGCATCAAAATTTTTAATACTGGTATCGAGTATACCGCAGTCGGCTGCGTCCGACTGCAACGTTTCCACTTGTTTTTTTTTAATTTCTAAGAACCGAATCTATTTTTAAAGAGTGCTTTTAATTTATTTTAGTATTATTATATATTTTTTTACTAAAAGCCAACGAAAGTACTGACGCAATACTGCTGTTTTTGTACTATTACTTTAATTTAACATTTAACTGAAAGGACAAGTCCACAATCGTGTCGATAAAAACCGGGACTTAAAAGTACGCTGTAAAGTATTCCTTGCATAGTGAGGCAGCGGTGGCCATCTGACGTTTCCAGGCAAATATTTTCACTTTCAACTCCAATTCTAGAACTCACACAATAACCTTGAAAAGAGGTAAGGCCAAAATACATGGAACTAGTGGCAGTTTTGCTGTTATTTTTCATGTTTTTCAGAAACAGCTTGTTGTTTTGCTGTTATTTTTCATGTTTTTCAGAAACAGCTTGTTGTTTTGCTGTTATTTTTCATGTTTTTCAGAAACAGCTTGTTGTTTAGCTGTTTAAAACAGAGAGCGGTAATTTTTCCGGTGGAAAAAACCGGGTGCAGTTTAGCTGTTAAAAACAGAGAGCTGTTATTTTTATACTCGATACCGAAGGTAAAGAGTATGTTGGTTTTGTGCAATGTCCGTCATGGTGTCTGTCCGTCCGTATGGTTGCAAGTTTTTTCCACACCCTTCAAGCTAGAGACTTGAAACTTTCCAATTCTCTTTATCTGTGGGATAGTAAATTAAAGTGTCAAGATTGGGGTTCTACGATAACTGGGGGGCTGGCAAATCGATAAATTCGATAACTCAAAAACGATAAATCCGCATATTTCACACAACCTTACAGCTAGAACTACCAAATTTGGTAAGAAGATAGCTACTAGCAACCCCCAAAAAACTGCATCCAAAATTTTGGAGCCACGACCAACCCATCCCGCCCCCAGACCCCCCACATTTTTAAAATCAAAAAAGCCTATATCTCCCACAGTTTTTAAGCTAGAGCCACCAAATTAAGTGCCAATTTAGCTGATGATGACCCCCAAAAAACTGCACCAAAAGTTTGGATGCCTCCCACCAATACCGCCCTAGCCGCCCCAGATGCCCCATCGCTTCGTAAAAAACGGGAATGCGTGAATCTTCCAGAGTAGTGGAGCTAGAGCCACCAAATTTGGTAGGAAGATAGCTGGTAACGACCCCAAAAGAGCTGCATCAAAGTTTTGGAGCCATGCCCACCCATCCCGCCCCCAGCCGCCCCGCATTTAGAAATCAGAAAAGCCTATATCTCTCACAGTTTTTTAGCTAGAGTCACCAAATTTAGTGCCAAGATAGATGATGATGACCCCCCAAAAACTGCATCAAAAGTTTGGATGCCACGCCCACCAATACCGCCCTAGCCACCCCCATCTGCCCCAACGCTTCGTCAAAACGGGAATCCGTGTGTATTCCAGAGTAGTGCAGCTAGAGCCACCAAATTTGGTAGGAAGATAGCTGGCAATGACCCCCAACAATCTGCGTCAAAATTTGGAGCCTAGCCCTTACATTCCACCACCCTTTCCCCACCTTATACAAACTTTGAGCTAGAGCCACCAAATTTGGTATGAAGGTACCATTTGACATTCCACAAGGATCTGCAGCAAAAATTTGGATGCCACACCCACCCATCCCGCCCTCAGCCCCCCCGCAATTAGAAATCAGAAAAGCCTATATCTCCCACAGTTTTTTAGCTGGATTCACCAAATTTGGTGCCAAGATAGATAATGATGACCCCCACAGGATCTGCAGCAAATATTTGGATGCCACGCCCACCAATACCGCCCTAGCCACCCCCATCTGCCCCAACGCTTCTTCAAAAACGGGAATGCGTGTATATTCCAGAGTAGTGAAGCTAGAGCCACCAAATTTGGTAGGAAGATAGCTGGCAACGACCCCAACAATCTGCATCAAAGTTTTGGAGCCACGCCCACCCATCCCGCCCTCAGCCCCCCCGCAATTAGAAATCAGAAAAGCCTATATCTCACACAGTTTTTTAGCTAGATTCACCAAATTTGGTGCCAAGATAGATAATGATGACCCCCACAAGGATCTGCAGCAAATGTTTGGATGCCATGCCCACCAATACCACCCTAGCCACCCCCATCTGCCCCAACGCTTCTTCAAAAACGGGAATGCGTGTATATTCCAGAGTAGTGAAGCTAGAGCCACCAAATTTGGTAGGAAGATAGCTGGCGACGACCCCCAACAATCTGCATCAAAGTTTGGAGCCTTGCCCATCCATTCCGCCCCCCTTTCCCCACCTTATACAAACTTCGAGCTAGAGTCAGCAAATTTGGTATGAAGAGAGCAATTGACATCCCACATGGATCAGCAACAACAATGTGAATGCCACGCCCACCTATACCGCCCCAAGCCCATAGCCCCCCTCTCCACACCTTATACAAACTTTGAGCTAGAGTCACCAAATTTGGTATGAAGGTAACATTTGACATTCCACAGGATCTGCAGCAAAAATTTCGATGCCACGCCCAACCATACCGCCCCAGCCCCCCTTTCCCCACTTTATACAAACTTTGAGCTAGAGTCACCAAATCTGGTATGAAGGTAGCATTTGACATTCCACAAGGATCTGCAGCAAAAATTTGAATGCCACGCCCAACCATACCGCCCCCAGCGCCCCTTTCCCCAATTTAGAGAGTCACCAAATTTGGTATGAAGGTAGCATTTGACATTCCACAAGGATCTGCAGCAAAAATTTGAATGCCACGCCCAACCATACCGCCCCCAGCGCCCCTTTCCCCAATTTAGAGAGTCACCAAATGTGGTATGAAGGTAGCATTTGACATTCCACAAGGATCCGCAGCAAAAATTTGAATGCCACGCCCAACCATACTGCCCCCAGCCCCCCTTTCCCCCTTTTATACAAACTTCGAGCTAGAGTCACCAAATTTGGTATGAAGATAGCATTTGACATTTTCACAAGGATTTGCAGAAAAATTTGAATGCCACGCCCAACCATACTGCCCACAGCCCCCCTTTCCCCTTTTTTACAAACTTTGAGCTAGAGTCACCAAATTTGTTATGAAGATAGCAATTGACATTCCACAAAGATCTGCATCAAAAATTGGATTAAATTCCACCCATACCGCCCCCAGCCCCCCTCTCCCCACTTTATACTAACTTTGAGCTAGAGTCACCAAATTTGGTATGAAGATAGCAATTGACATCCCACATGGATGGGCATCAAAATTTTTAATACTGGTATCGAGTATACCGCAGTCGGCTGCGTCCGACTGCAACGTTTCCACTTGTTTTTTTTTAATTTCTAAGAACCGAATCTATTTTTTAAAGAGTGCTTTTAATTTATTTTAGTATTATTATATATTTTTTACTAAAAGCCAACGAAAGTACTGACGCAATACTGCTGTTTTTGTACTATTACTTTAATTTAACATTTAACTGAAAGGACAAGTCCACAATCGTGTCGATAAAAACCGGGACTTAAAAGTACGCTGTAAAGTATCCTTGCATAGTGAGGCAGCGGTGGCCATCTGACGTTTCCAGGCAAATATTTTCACTTTCAACTCCAATTCTAGAACTCACACAATAACCTTGAAAAGAGGTAAGGCCAAAATACATGGAACTAGTGGCAGTTTTGCTGTTATTTTTCATGTTTTTCAGAAACAGCTTGTTGTTTTGCTGTTATTTTCATGTTTTCAGAAACAGCTTGTTGTTTTGCTGCTATTTTCATGTTTTTCAGAAACAGCTTGTTGTTTAGCTGTTTAAAACAGAGAGCGGTAATTTTTCCGGTGGAAAAAACCGGGTGCAGTTTAGCTGTTAAAAACAGAGAGCTGTTATTTTTATACTCGATACCGAAGGTAAAGAGTATGTTGGTTTTGTGCAATGTCCGTCATGGTGTCTGTCCGTCCGTATGGTTGCAAGTTTTTTCCACACCCTTCAAGCTAGAGACTTGAAACTTTCCAATTCTCTTTATCTGTGGGATAGTAAATTAAAGTGTCAAGATTGGGGTTCTACGATAACTGGGGGGCTGGCAAATCGATAAATTCGATAACTCAAAAACGATAAATCCGCATATTTCACACAACCTTACAGCTAGAACTACCAAATTTGGTAAGAAGATAGCTACTAGCAACCCCCAAAAACTGCATCCAAAATTTGGAGCCACGACCAACCCATCCCGCCCCCAGACCCCCCACCCATTTTAAAATCAAAAAAGCCTATATCTCCCACAGTTTTTAAGCTAGAGCCACCAAATTAAGTGCCAATTTAGCTGATGATGACCCCCAAAAAACTGCACCAAAAGTTTGGATGCCTCCCACCAATACCGCCCTAGCCACCCCAGATGCCCCATCGCTTCGTAAAAACGGGAATGCGTGAATCTTCCAGAGTAGTGGAGCTAGAGCCACCAAATTTGGTAGGAAGATAGCTGGTAACGACCCCAAAAGAACTGCATCAAAGTTTTGGAGCCATGCCCACCCATCCCGCCCCCAGCCGCCCCGCATTTAGAAATCAGAAAAGCCTATATCTCTCACAGTTTTTTAGCTAGAGTCACCAAATTTAGTGCCAAGATAGATGATGATGACCCCCAAAAACTGCATCAAAAGTTTGGATGCCACGCCCACCAATACCGCCCTAGCCACCCCCATCTGCCCCAACGCTTCGTCAAAAACGGGAATCCGTGTGTATTCCAGAGTAGTGCAGCTAGAGCCACCAAATTTGGTAGGAAGATAGCTGGCAATGACCCCCAACAATCTGCGTCAAAAATTTGGAGCCGAGCCCTACATTCCACCACCCTTTCCCCACCTTATACAAACTTTGAGCTAGAGCCACCAAATTTGGTATGAAGGTACCATTTGACATTCCACAAGGATCTGCAGCAAAAATTTCGATGCCACGCCCAACCATACCGCCCCCAGCCCCCCTTTCCCCACTTTATACAAACTTCGAGCTAGAGTCACCACATTTGGTACGAAGAGAGCAATTGACATCCCACATTGATCAGCAGCAACAATGTGAATGCCACGCCCACCCATACCGCCCCAAGCCCCATAGCCCCCCTCTCCCCACCTTATACAAACTTTGAGCTAGAGTCACCAAATTTGGTATGAAGGTAGCAATTGACATTCCACAAGGATCTGCAGCAAAAACTTGGATGCCACGCCCAACCATACTGCCCCCAGCCCCCCTTTCCCCACTTTATACAAACTTCGAGCTAGAGTCACCAAATTTGGTATGAAGGTAACATTTGACATTCCACAAGGATCTGCAGCAAAAATTTGAATGCCACGCCCAACCATACCGCCCCCAGCCCCCCTTTCCCCACTTTATACAAACTTCGAGCTAGAGTCACCACATTTGGTACGAAGTGAGCAATTGACATCCCACATTGATCAGCAGCAACAATGTGAATGCCACGCCCACCCATACCGCCCCAAGCCCCATAGCCCCCCTCTCCCCACCTTATACAAACTTTGAGCTAGAGTCACCAAATTTGGTATGAAGGTAGCAATTGACATTCCACAAGGATCTGCAGCAAAAATTTGGATGCCACGCCCAACCATACTGCCCCCAGCCCCCCTTTCCCCACTTTATACAAACTTTGAGCTAGAGTCACCAAATCTGGTATGAAGGTAGCATTTGACATTCCACAAGGATCTGCAGCAAAAATTTGAATGCCACGCCCAACCATACTGCCCCCAGCCCCCCTTTCCCCACTTTATACAAACTTCGAGCTAGAGTCACCACATTTGGTACGAAGAGAGCAATTGACATCCCACATGGATCAGCAACAACAATGTGAATGCCACGCCCACCTATACCGCCCCAAGCCCATAGCCCCCCTCTCCACACCTTATACAAACTTTGAGCTAGAGTCACCAAATTTGGTATGAAGGTAACATTTGACATTCCACAGCAAAAATTTCGATGCCACGCCCAACCATACCGCCCCCAGCCCCCTTTCCCCACTTTATACAAACTTTGAGCTAGAGTCACCAAATCTGGTATGAAGGTAGCATTTGACATTCCACAAGGATCTGCAGCAAAAATTTGAATGCCACGCCCAACCATACTGCCCCCAGCCCCCCTTTCCCCACTTTATACAAACTTCGAGCTAGAGTCACCACATTTGGTACGAAGAGAGCAATTGACATCCCACATTGATCAGCAGCAACAATGTGAATGCCACGCCCACCCATACCGCCCCAAGCCCCATAGCCCCCCTCTCCCCACCTTATACAAACTTTGAGCTAGAGTCACCAAATTTGGTATGAAGGTAGCAATTGACATTCCACAAGGATCTGCAGCAAAAATTTTGGATGCCACGCCCAACCATACTGCCCCCAGCCCCCCTTTCCCCACTTTATACAAACTTCGAGCTAGAGTCACCAAATTTGGTATGAAGGTAGCATTTGACATTCCACAAGGATCTGCAGCAAAAATTTGGATGCCACGCCCAACCATACCGCCCCCGGCCCCCCTTTCCCCACTTTATACAAACTTCGAGCTAGAGTCAGCAAATTTGGTACGAAGAGAGCAATTGACATCCCACATGGATCAGCAACAACAATGTGAATGCCACGCCCACCTATACCGCCCCAAGCCCCATAGCCCCCCTCTCCACACCTAATACAAACTTTGAGCTAGAGTCACCAAATTTGGTATGAAGGTAACATTTGACATTCCACAAGGATCTGCAGCAAAAATTTCGATGCCACGCCCAACCATACCGCCCCCAGCCCCCCTTTCCCCACTTTATACAAACTTTGAGCTAGAGTCACCAAATCTGGTATGAAGGTAGCATTTGACATTCCACAAGGATCTGCAGCAAAAATTTGAATGCCACGCCCAACCATACCGCCCCCAGCGCCCCTTTCCCCAATTTAGAGAGTCACCAAATTTGGTATGAAGGTAGCATTTGACATTCCACAAGGATCTGCAGCAAAAATTTGAATGCCACGCCCAACCATACCGCCCCCAGCGCCCCTTTCCCCAATTTAGAGAGTCACCAAATTTGGTATGAAGGTAGCATTTGACATTCCACAAGGATCCGCAGCAAAAATTTGAATGCCACGCCCAACCATACTGCCCCCAGCCCCCCTTTCCCCCTTTTATACAAACTTCGAGCTAGAGTCACCAAATTTGGTATGAAGATAGCATTTGACATTTCACAAGGATTTGCAGAAAAAATTTGAATGCCACGCCCAACCATACTGCCCACAGCCCCCCTTTCCCCTTTTTACAAACTTTGAGCTAGAGTCACCAAATTTGTTATGAAGATAGCAATTGACATTCCACAAAGATCTGCATCAAAAATTTGGATATATTCCACCATACCGCCCCCAGCCCCCCTCTCCCCACTTTATACTAACTTTGAGCTAGAGTCACCAAATTTGGTATGAAGATAGCAATTGACATCCCACATGGATGGGCATCAAAATTTTAATACTGGTATCGAGTATACCGCAGTCGGCTGCGTCCGACTGCAACGTTTCCACTTGTTTTTTTTTAATTTCTAAGAACCGAATCTATTTTTTAAAGAGTGCTTTTAATTTATTTTAGTATTATTATATATTTTTTACTAAAAGCCAACGAAAGTACTGACGCAATACTGCTGTTTTTGTACTATTACTTTAATTTAACATTTAACTGAAAGGACAAGTCCACAATCGTGTCGATAAAAACCGGGACTTAAAGTACGCTGTAAAGTATTCCTTGCATAGTGAGGCAGCGGTGGCCATCTGACGTTTCCAGGCAAATATTTTCACTTTCAACTCCAATTCTAGAACTCACACAATAACCTTGAAAAGAGGTAAGGCCAAAATACATGGAACTAGTGGCAGTTTTGCTGTTATTTTTCATGTTTTTCAGAAACAGCTTGTTGTTTTGCTGTTATTTTTCATGTTTTCAGAAACAGCTTGTTGTTTTGCTGTTATTTTTCATGTTTTCAGAAACAGCTTGTTGTTTAGCTGTTTAAAACAGAGAGCGGTAATTTTTCCGGTGGAAAAAACCGGGTGCAGTTTAGCTGTTAAAAACAGAGAGCTGTTATTTTATACTCGATACCGAAGGTAAAGAGTATGTTGGTTTTGTGCAATGTCCGTCATGGTGTCTGTCCGTCCGTATGGTTGCAAGTTTTTTCCACACCCTTCAAGCTAGAGACTTGAAACTTTCCAATTCTCTTTATCTGTGGGATAGTAAATTAAAGTGTCAAGATTGGGGTTCTACGATAACTGGGGGGCTGGCAAATCGATAAATTCGATAACTCAAAACCGATAAATCCGCATATTTCACACAACCTTACAGCTAGAACTACCAAATTTGGTAAGAAGATAGCTACTAGCAACCCCCAAAAAACTGCATCCAAAATTTGGAGCCACGACCAACCCATCCCGCCCTCAGACCCCCACCCATTTTTAAAATCAAAAAAGCCTATATCTCCCACAGTTTTTAAGCTAGAGCCACCAAATTAAGTGCCAATTTAGCTGATGATGACCCCCAAAAAACTGCACCAAAAGTTTGGATGCCTCCCACCAATACCGCCCTAGCCGCCCCAGATGCCCCATCGCTTCGTAAAAAACGGGAATGCGTGAATCTTCCAGAGTAGTGGAGCTAGAGCCACCAAATTTGGTAGGAAGATAGCTGGTAACGACCCCAAAAGAACTGCATCAAAGTTTGGAGCCATGCCCACCCATCCCGCCCCCAGCCGCCCCGCATTTAGAAATCAGAAAAGCCTATATCTCTCACAGTTTTTTAGCTAGAGTCACCAAATTTAGTGCCAAGATAGATGATGATGACCCCCAAAAACTGCATCAAAAGTTTGGATGCCACGCCCACCAATACCGCCCTAGCCACCCCCATCTGCCCCAACGCTTCGTCAAAAACGGGAATCCGTGTGTATTCCAGAGTAGTGCAGCTAGAGCCACCAAATTTGGTAGGAAGATAGCTGGCAATGACCCCCAACAATCTGCGTCAAAAATTTGGAGCCTAGCCCTTACATTCCACCACCCTTTCCCCACCTTATACAAACTTTGAGCTAGAGCCACCAAATTTGGTATGAAGGTACCATTGACATTCCACAAGGATCTGCAGCAAAAATTTGGATGTCACACCCACCCATCCCGCCCTCAGCCCCCCCGCAATTAGAAATCAGAAAAGCCTATATCTCCCACAGTTTTTAGCTAGATTTACCAAATTTGGTGCCAAGATAGATAATGATGACCCCCACAAGGATCTGCAGCAAATATTTGGATGCCACGCCCACCAATACCGCCCTAGCCACCCCCATCTGCCCCAACGCTTCTTCAAAAACGGGAATGCGTGTATATTCCAGAGTAGTGAAGCTAGAGCCACCAAATTTGGTAGGAAGATAGCTGGCAACGACCCCCAACAATCTGCATCAAAGTTTTGGAGCTTAGGCCATCCATTCCGCCCCCCTTTCCCCACCTTATACAAACTTTGAGCTAGAGTCACCAAATTTGGTATGAGGGTTGCATTTGATATTCCACAAGGATCTGCAGCAAAAATTTGGATGCAACGCCCAACCATTCCGCCCCCAGCCCCCCTTTCCCCACTTTATACAAACTTCGAGCTAGAGTCACCAAATTTGGTACGAAGAGAGCAATTGACATCCCACATGGATCAGCAGCAACAATGTGAATGCCACGCCCACCCATACCGCCCCAAGACCCATAGCCCCCTCTCCCCACCTTATACAAACTTTGAGCTAGAGTCACCAAATTTGGTATGAAGGTAGCATTTGACATTCCACAAGGATCTGCAGCAAAAATTTGGATGCCACGCCCACCCATACCGCCCCCAGCCCCCCTCTCCCCTCTTTTACAAACTTCGAGCTAGAGTCATTAAATTTGGTATGAAGATAGTTTGTGGCATCCCATCTGCATCAGAAAATCTTTAAGGCAGCGTACACCCCTGCACCATCCGTACCCCTTTGCAATCAGGCCTGTTTTTACCGGTTTTAATAGTGGTAACGAGTATACAGCAGTCGGTTGCGTCCGACTCCAACGTTTCCACTTGTTTCTTATAATTTTTTCAACCAAGTAAGTGCGTACCTGTTTTTTAAGTTTTATCTTTCTAGAAAATGTCTTTAAGTTCGGTAGCCTCACAGTCATTCAATATGTATGTTATAGGGATTTTGTATTATATTTTTATTATTTTACATTTTAAGTTTTCCGGTTTGGTGAGTAGCTTTTCTCATGTAGGGAATTTTAGCTGTCCTATTATATCGCTGATTGTTCTAACTAAACAATTGATTGAACACTACCTCCATAATGCCTTTTAAACGTATCTTTGATTGAGTTTTCGATAATAACTTCTCATTAATTTTTTAGATCGTACCCGAGTCACGTTAATATAGCAGGGTACGTAAAAATTAGCACGCAAACAAGATTGAGGGCAGAGAAAGAAAGAACGGTACAATAAGGTAGGAGCTAACGAGCAGCGAGAGTCTTTAGAGGGAAGCGAGCTGAACGAAGACATCTGATCTCAGACAAGACAAATGTTTATCGGGAGAAAGAATCCTCCTTTCACATTATACCAGTATGCGTAGCAAGGAACAAATTTATTGTCTAAGAACAACATATCAACCGTATTAAAGGCTAAGAAACCCTCAACTCATCATAAATACTTGATCTCGTACAGTTTCCATATTCGGTGGAAGAGTCATAGAACTAGAAAGGGGGCACAACACACCTCGCAGCTACCAAATCATTCATCGACGATTAAGGTTTACACAGGCAGGAGATATATTATTCTATTATTGATTCCCCTTTATATATATAAATATATATATATTTTTTTTTTTAAGAACATATCAATAAAGTTGTAACTATTTTACTGACTTGATTTTTATTAATTTTTTATTATCTTGTCGGAAATTTAATTTCCGTTTTTTTCTTTACAAAGTAGTTTACATCTGTCAGCAATGTCAATTTGTGATTTATATACTCGATACCGAAGGTAAAGAGTATATTGGTTTTGTGCAATGTCCGTCATGGTGTCTGTCCGTCTGTCCGTCTGTCCGTCCGTCCGTCCGTATGGTTGCAAGTTTTTTCACCAAATTTGGTATAAAGAGAGCAATTGACATCCCACATGGATCGGCAGCAACAATGTGAATGCCACGCCCACCCATACCGCCCCAAGCCCCATAGCCCCCCTTTCCCCACCTTATACAAACTTTGAGCTAGAGCCACCAAATTTGGTAGGAAGTTAGCTGGTAACGACCCCAAAAGAACTGCATCAAAGTTTTGGAGCCATGCCCACCCATCCCGCCCCCAGCCGCCCCGCATTTAGAAATCAGAAAAGCCTATATCTCTCACAGTTTTTTAGCTAGAGTCACCAAATTTGGGGCCAAGATAGATGATGATGACCCCCCAAAAACTGCATCAAAAGTTTGGATGCCACGCCCACCAATACCGCCCTAGCCACCCCCATCTGCCCCAACGCTTCGTCAAAAACGGGAATCCGTGTGTATTCCAGAGTAGTGCAGCTAGAGCCACCAAATTTGGTATGAAGGTAGCATTTGACATTCCACAAGGATCTGCAGCAAAAATTTGAATGCCACGCCCAACCATACCGCCCCCAGCCCCCTTTCCGCAATTTATACAAACTTTGAGATAAAGTCACCAAATTGGTATGAAGGTAGCATTTGACATTCCACAAGGATCCGCAGCAAAAATTTGAATGCCACGCCCAACCATACTGCCCCCAGCCCCCCTTTCCCCCTTTTTATACAAACTTCGAGCTAGAGTCACCAAATTTGGTATGAAGATAGCATTTGACATTTTCACAAGGATTTGCAGCAAAAATTTGAATGCCACGCCCAACCATACTGCCCACAGCCCCCCTTTCCCCTTTTTTACAAACTTTGAGCTAGAGTCACCAAATTTGTTATGAAGATAGCAATTGACATTCCACAAAGATCTGCATCAAAAATTTGGATTAAATTCCACCCATACCGCCCCCAGCCCCCCTCTCCCCACTTTATACTAACTTTGAGCTAGAGTCACCAAATTTGGTATGAAGATAGCAATTGACATCCCACATGGATGGGCATCAAAATTTTTAATACTGGTTTCGAGTATACCGCAGTCGGCTGCGTCCGACTGCAACGTTTCCACTTGTTTTTTTTTTAATTTCTAAGAACCGAATCTATTTTTTAAAGAGTGCTTTTAATTTATTTTAGTATTATTATATATTTTTTTACTAAAAGCCAACGAAAGTACTGACGCAATACTGCTGTTTATGTACTATTACTTTAATTTAACATTTAACTGAAAGGACAAGTCCACAATCGTGTCGATAAAAACCGGGACTTAAAAGTACGCTGTAAAGTATTCCTTGCATAGTGAGGCAGCGGTGGCCATCTGACGTTTCCAGGCAAATATTTTCACTTTCAACTCCAATTCTAGAACTCACACAATAACCTTGAAAAGAGGGTAAGGCCAAAATACATGGAACTAGTGGCAGTTTTGCTGTTATTTTTCATGTTTTTCAGAAACAGCTTGTTGTTTTGCTGTTAATTTTCATGTTTTTCAGAAACAGCTTGTTGTTTTGCTGTTATTTTCATGTTTTTCAGAAACAGCTTGTTGTTTAGCTGTTTAAAACAGAGAGCGGTAATTTTTCCGGTGGAAAAAAACCGGGTGCGATAACTGGGGGGCTGGCAAATCGATAAATTCGATAACTCAAAAACGATAAATCCGCATATTTCACACAACCTTACAGCTCGAACTACCAAATTTGGTAAGAAGATAGCTACTAGCAACCCCCAAAAAACTGCATCCAAAATTTTGGAGCCACGACAAACCCATCCCGCCCCCAGACCCCCCCCATTTTTAAAATCAAAAAATCCTATATCTCCCACAGTTTTTAAGCTAGAGCCACCAAATTAAGTGCCAATTTAGCTGATGATGACCCCCGAAAAACTGCACCAAAAGTTTGGATGCCACGCCCACCAATACCGCCCTAGCCGCCCCAGATGCCCCAACGCTTCGTAAAAAACGGGAATGCGTGAATCTTCCAGAGTAGTGGAGCTAGAGCCACCAAATTTGGTAGGAAGATAGCTGGTAACGACCCCAAAAGAACTGCATCAAAGTTTTGGAGCCATGCCCACCCATCCCGCCCCCAGCCGCCCCGCATTTAGAAATCAGAAAAGCCTATATCTCTCACAGTTTTTTAGCTAGAGTCACCAAATTTGGTGCCAAGATAGATGATGATGACCCCCCAAAAACTGCATCAAAAGTTTGGATGCCACGCCCACCAATACCGCCCTAGCCACCCCCATCTGCCCCAACGCTTCGTCAAAAACGGGAATCCGTGTGTATTCCAGAGTAGTGCAGCTAGAGCCACCAAATTTGGTAGGAAGACAGCTGGCAATGACCCCCAACAATCTGCGTCAAAAATTTGGAGCCTAGCCCTTACATTCCACCAACCTTTCCCCACCTTATACAAACTTTGAGCTAGAGCCACCAAATTTTGTATGAAGGTACCATTTGACATTCCACAAGGATCTGCAGCAAAAATTTGGATGCCACACCCACCCATCCCGCCCTTAGCCCCCCCGCAAATAGAAATCAGAAAAGCCTATATCTCCCACAGTTTTTTAGCTAGATTTACCAAATTTGGTGCCAAGATAGATAATGATGACCCCCCAAGGATCTGCAGCAAATGTTTGGATGCCACGCCCACCAATACCGCCCTAGCCACCCCCATCTGCCCCAACGCTTCTTCAAAAACGGGAATGCGTGTATATTCCAGAGTAGTGAAGCTAGAGCCACCAAATTTGGTAGGAAGATAGCTGGCAACGACCCCCAACAATCTGCATCAAAGTTTTGGAGCTTAGCCCATCCATTCCGCCCCCCTTTCCCCACCTTATACAAACTTTGAGCTAGAGTCACCAAATTTGGTATGAGGGTAGCATTTGATATTCCACAAGGATCTGCAGCAAAAATTTGGATGCAACGCCCAACCATACCGCCCCCAGCCCCCCTTTCCCCACTTTATACAAACTTCGAGCTAGAGTCACCAAATTTGGTACGAAGAGAGCAATTGACATCCCACATGGATCAGCAGCAACAATGTGAATGCCACGCCCACCCATACCGCCCCAAGCCCCATAGCCCCCCTCTCCCCACCTTATACAAACTTTGAGCTAGAGTCACCAAATTTGGTATGAAGGTAGCATTTGACATTCCACAAGGATCTGCAGCAAAAATTTGGATGCCACGCCCACCCATACCGCCCCCAGCCCCCCTCTCCCCTCTTTTACAAACTTCGAGCTAGAGTCATTAAATTGGTATGAAGATAGTTTGTGGCATCCCCATCTGCATCAGAAAATCTTTAAAGCAGCGTACACCCCTGCACCATCCGTACCCCTTTGCAATCAGGCCTGTTTTTACCGGTTTTAATAGTGGTATCGAGTATACAGCAGTCGGTTGCGTCCGACTGCAACGTTTCCACTTGTTTCTTATAATTTTTTCAACCAAGTAAGTGCGTACCTGTTTTTTAAGTTTTATCTTTCTAGAAAATGTCTTTAAGTTCGGTAGCCTCACAGTCATTCAATATGTATGTTATAGGGATTTTGTATTATATTTTTATTATTTTACATTTTAAGTTTTCCGGTTTGGTGAGTAGCTTTTCTCATGTAGGGAATTTTAGCTGTCCTATTATATCGCTGAATGTTCTAACTAAACAATTGATTGAACACTACCTCCATAATGCCTTTTAAACGTATCTTTGATTGAGTTTTCGATAATAACTTCTCATTAATTTTTTTAGATCGTACCCGAGTCACGTTAATATAGCAGGGTACGTAAAATTAGCACGCAAACAAGATTGAGGGCAGAGAAAGAAAGAACGGTACAATAAGGTAGGAGCTAACGAACAGCGAGAGTCTTTAGAGGGAAGCGAGCTGAACGAAGACATCTGATCTCAGACAAGACAAATGTTTATCGGGAGAAAGAATCCTCCTTTCACATTATACCAGTATGCGTAGCAAGGAACAAATTTTATTGTCTTAGAACAACATATCAACCGTATTAAAGGCTAAGAAACCCTCAACTCATCATAAATACTTGATCTCGTACAGTTTCCATATTCGGTGGAAGAGTCATAGAACTAGAAAGGGGGCACAACACACCTCGCAGCTACCAAATCATTCATCGACGATTAAGGTTTACACAGGCAGGAGATATATTATTCTATTATTGATTCCCCTTTATATATATAAATATATATATATATTTTTTTTAAGAACATATCAATAAAGTTGTAACTATTTTACTGACTTGATTTTTTATTAATTTTTATTATCTTGTCGGAAATTTAATTTCCGTTTTTTTCTTTACAAAGTAGTTTACATCTGTCAGCAATGTCAAGTTGTGATTTATATACTCGATACCGAAGGTAAAAAGTATATTGGTTTTGTGCAATGTCCGTCATGGTGTCTGTCCGTCTGTCCGTCCGTCCGTCCGTATGGTTGCAAGTTTTTCACCAAATTTGGTATAAAGAGAGCAATTGACATCCCACATGGATCGGCAGCAACAATGTGAATGCCACGCCCACCCATACCGCCCCAAGCCCCATAGCCCCCCTTTCCCCACCTTATACAAACTTTGAGCTAGAGTCACCAAATTTGGTATGAAGTTAGCATTTGACATTCCACAAGGATCTGCAGCAAAATTTGGATGCTACGCCCAACCATACCGCCCCCAGCCACCCTTTCCCCAATTTATACAAACTTTGAACTAGAGTCACCAAATTTGGTATGAAGGTAGCATTTGACATTCCACAAGGAGCTGCAGCAAAAATTTGGATGCCACGACCACCCATCCCGCCCTCAGCCCCCCCCCGCAATTAGAAATCAGAAAAGCTTATATCTCCCACAGTTTTTTAGCTAGAGTCACCAAATTTGGTGCCAAGATAGATAATGATGACCCCCCAAAAACTGCATCAAAAGTTTGGATGCCACGCCCACCAATACCGCCCTAGCCACCCCGTCTGCCCCAACGCTTCTTCAAAAACGGGAATGCGTGTATATTCCAGAGTAGTGAAGCTAGAGCCACCAAATTTGGTAGGAAGATAGCTGGCAACGACCCCCAACAATCTGCATCAAAAATTTTGAGCCTGCCCATCCATTCCACCCCCCTTTCCCCACCTTATACAAACTTTGAGCTAGAGTCACCAAATTTGGTATGAAGGTAGCAATTGACATTCCACAAGGATCTGCAGCAAAAATTTGGATGCCACGCCCAACCATACCGCCCCCAGCCCCCCTTTCACCACTTTATACAAACTTTGAGCTAGAGTCACCAAATTTGGTATGAAGGTAGCATTTGACATTCCACAAGGATCTGCAGCAAAAATTTGAATGCCACGCCCAACCATACCGCCCCCAGCCCCCCTTTCCCCACTTTATACACACTTCGAGCTAGAGTCACCAAATTTGGTACGAAGATAGCAATTGACATCCCACATGGATGGGCATCAAAATTTTTAATACTGGTATCAAGAGTATACCGCAGTCGGTTGCGTCCGACTGCAACGTTTCCACTTGTTCTTGTTTTTATATTATTAATTTTTATTTTTTATTTTTGATGTGCTTTATTAATTTTAATGAGAACAAATCCTTTTTGTTCTAGATGCCATGTTATTAGGGCGTATTTATTCATTTAATTATTATAATTATTAGGAGACTTATTTTCTTTAGTGCTCAAAACTTATTGTCGCTAAAGGATTTATTTTTTCATGATCTGAGTTATTTATTTAATTCGTGAAACCATTGTATTGTGTTGTATTATTCCTGAACCTTTGCATTAATCTTGAATTTGGATGGCAAAATACGGGTGTGATGTACTAAAGCTCGAGATGACTTGAGAGTCGGTATTTTGCAAAACGGGCGGTAGAGTACTTAAAATTTTAAATTGTAGTGTGTTTTTAAAATAATGTACTTTAACCATCACCGGATTGGTTTATATCCACTAAATATTGGTATTTTCCGTTTTTTCTTCCTTTGCATAAGTCGTTTTATACACCCTAGCTCTTGATCCTGTTTTTTGATTGTAGATTAGGGTTTGATTTTATTGTATACTGTTTGTGGAGGAGGCTCCAAATAATAAGATTTGGTTTAATAATTGTATAGTAAGATTTATTTTTCTTTTTATGTTGGAAAAGCAATAGTTGTATGTTAAACTAATAAAAAGAGCGCAAGCAAGTCATTTACAATAATTTTTACTAGCTTAGGATTCATGGTCTTAAGACCGTTTAGACTTCAAGTAGTAAGTAGTAAGTAGTTTTGCTAGACTATATTCTATTATGATTCTTGTGGGTTATAATTCGTACATTGAAAGAGCGAGATAAAGCTGTTCTTGTTTAGGTCCACAATCTATTTTCTTGATCCATTTTCCTTTGCATATAATACGACAGGGAGTAAGATTTAAAAGTAGTATGTCATTCCATTCTAATAATATTTGTATATTGTTTTTATTATTTTGCTATTTAATTTTTATTTAATTCTTTATGTTATTTTTGAGCCGAGTCATAGTATTTTTTATACTCGATACCGAAGGTAAAGAGTATATTGGTTTTGTGCAATGTCCGTCATGGTGTCTGTCCGTCTGTCCGTCCGTATGTATGCAAGTTTTTTCCACACCCTTCAAGCTAGAGACTTGAAACTTTCCAATTCTCTTTATCTATGGGATAGTAAATTAAAGTGTCAAGATGGGGGCTCTTCGATAACTGGGGGGGCTGGCTAATCGATAAGTTCGATAACTCAAAAACGATAAATCCAAATATTTCGCACATCCTTACAGCTAGAACTACCAAATTTGGTAAGAAGATAGCTACTAGCAACCCCCAAAAAACTGCATCAACAATTTTGGAGCCACGCCCCCCATTCCGTCCCCAGCCCCCCCGCATTTTAAAGTCAAAAACGCCTATAAATCCCACAGTTTTTGAGCTATAGCCACCAAATTTGGTGCCCAGATAGATGATGATGACCCCCCCAAAAACTGCATCAAAAGTTTGGATGCCACGCTCACCAATAATGCCCTAGCCACCCCCATCTGCCCCAACGCTTCGTCAAAAACGGGAATGCGTGTATATTCCAGAGTAGTGGAGCTAGAGCCACCAAATTTGGTAGGAAGATAGCTGGCAACGACCCCCAACAATCTGCATCAAAGTTTTGGAGCCTTGCCCATCCATTCCGCCCCCCTTTCCCCACCTTATACAAACTTTTAGCTAGAGTCACCAAATTTGGTATGAAGGTAGCATTTGACATTCCACAAGGATCTGCAGCAAAAATTTGGATGCCACGCCCACCCATACCGCCCCAAGCCCCATAGCCCCCCTTTCACCACCTTTTACATGCTTCGAGCTAGAGTCACCAAATTTGGTATGAAGGTAGCATTTGACATTCCACAAGGATCTGCAGCAAAAATTTGGATGCCACGCCCACCCATACCACCCCCAGCCCCCCTCTCCCCCTTCTGTTACAAACTTCGAGCTAGAGTCATTAAATTTGGTATGAAGATAGTTTGTGGCATCCCCATCTGCATCAGAAAATCTTTAAGGCAGCGTACACCCCTGCACCATCCGTACCCCTTTGCAATCAGGCCTGTTTTTACCGGTTTTAATAGTGGTATCGAGTATACAGCAGTCGGTTGCGTCCGACTGCAACGTTTCCACTTGTTTCTTATAATTTTTTCAACCAAGTAAGTGCGTACCTGTTTTTTAAGTTTTATCTTTCTAGAAAATGTCTTTAAGTTCGGTAGCCTCACAGTCATTCAATATGTATGTTATAGGGATTTTGTATTATATTTTTATTATTTTACATTTTAAGTTTTCCGGTTTGGTGAGAAGCTTTTCTCATGTAGGGAATTTTAGCTGTCCTATTATATCGCTGATTGTTCTAACTAAACAATTGATTGAACACTACCTCCATAATGCCTTTTAAAACGTATCTTTGATTGAGTTTTCGATAATAACTTCTCATTAATTTTTTTAGATCGTACCCGAGTCACGTTAATATAGCAGGGTACGTAAAAATTAGCACGCAAACAAGATTGAGGGCAGAGAAAGAAAGAACGGTACAATAAGGTAGGAGCTAACGAGCAGCGAGAGTCTTTAGAGGGAAGCGAGCTGAACGAAGACATCTGATCTCAGACAAGACAAATGTTTATCGGGAGAAAGAATCCTCCTTTCACATTATACCAGTATGCGTAGCAAGGAACAAATTTTATTGTCTTAGAACAACATATCAACCGTATTAAAGGCTAAGAAACCCTCAACTCATCATAAATACTTGATCTCGTACAGTTTCCATATTCGGTGGAAGAGTCATAGAACTAGAAAGGGGGCACAACACACCTCGCAGCTACCAAATCATTCATCGACGATTAAGGTTTACACAGGTAGGAGATATATTATTCTATTATTGATTCCCCTTTATATATTATATATATATATATTTTTTTTTTTTTAAAGAACATATCAATAAAGTTGTAACTATTTTACTGACTTGATTTTTTATTAAGTTTTTATTATCTTGTCGGAAATTTAATTTCCGTTTTTTTCTTTACAAAGTAGTTTACATCTGTCAGCAATGTCAATTTGTGATTTATATACTCGATACCGAAGGTAAAGAGTATATTGGTTTTGTGCAATGTCCGTCATGGTGTCTGTCCGTCTGTCCGTCCGTCCGTCCGTATGGTTGCAAGTTTTTTCACCAAATTTGGTATAAAGAGAGCAATTGACATCCCACATGGATCGGCAGCAACAATGTGAATGCCACGCCCACCCATACCGCCCCAAGCCCCATAGCCCCCCTTTCCCCACCTTATACAAACTTTGAGCAAGAGTCACCAAATCTGGTATGAAGGTAGCAATTGACATTCCACAAGGATCTGCAGCAAAAATTTGGATGCCACGCCCAACCATACCACCCCCAGCCCCCCTTTCACCACTTTATACAAACTTTGAGCTAGAGTCACCAAATTTGGTATGAAGTTAGCATTTGACATTCCACAAGGATCTGCAGCAAAAATTTGGATGCCACGCCCAACCATACCGCCCCCAGCCACCCTTTCCCCAATTTATACAAACTTTGAACTAGAGTCACCAAATTTGGTATGAAGGTAGCATTTGACATTCCACAAGGATCTGCAGCAAAAATTTGGATGCCACGACCACCCATCCCGCCCTCAGCCCCCCCGCAATTAGAAATCAGAAAAGCTTATATCACCCACAGTTTTTTAGCTAGCGTCACCAAATTTGGTGCCAAGATAGATAATGATGACCCCCCAAAACTGCATCAAAAGTTTGGATGCCACGCCCACCAATACCGCCCTAGCCACCCCGTCTGCCCCAACGCTTCTTCAAAAACGGGAATGCGTGTATATTCCAGAGTAGTGGAGCTAGAGCCACCAAATTTGGTAGGAAGATAGCTGGCAACGACCCCCAACAATCTGCATCAAAAATTGGAGCCTGCCCATCGATTCCACCCCCCTTTCCCCACCTTATACAAACTTTGAGCTAGAGTCACCAAATTTGGTATGAAGGTAGCAATTGACATTCCACAAGGATCTGCAGCAAAAATTTGGATGCCACGCCCAACCATACCGCCCCCCGCCCCCCTTTCCCCACTTTATACAAACTTTGAGCTAGAGTCACCAAATTTGGTATGAAGGTAGCATTTGACATTCCACAAGGATCTGCAGCAAAAATTTGAATGCCACGCCCAACCATACCGCCCCCAGCCCCCCTTTCCCCACTTTATACAAACTTCGAGCTAGAGTCACCAAATTTGGTACGAAGATAGCAATTGACATCCCACATGGATGGGCATCAAAAATTTTAATACTGGTATCGAGAGTATACCGCAGTCGGTTGCGTCCGACTGCAACGTTTCCACTTGTTCTTGTTTTTATATTATTAATTTTTATTTTTTATTTTTGATGTGCTTTATTAATTTTAATGAGAACAAATCCTTTTTGTTCTAGATGCCATGTTATTAGGGCGTATTTATTCATTTAATTATTATAATTATTAGGAGACTTATTTTCTTTAGTGCTCAAAACTTATTGTCGCTAAAGGATTTATTTTTTCATGATCTGAGTTATTTATTTAATTCGTGAAACCATTGTATTGTGTTGTATTATTCCTGAACCTTTGCATTAATCTTGAATTTGGATGGCAAAATACGGGTGTGATGTACTAAAGCTCGAGATGACTTGAGAGTCGGTATTTTGCAAAACGGGCGGTAGAGTACTTAAAATTTTAATTGTAGTGTGTTTTTAAAATAATGTACTTTAACCATCACCGGATTGGTTTATATCCACTAAATATTGGTATTTTCCGTTTTTTTCTTCCTTTGCATAAGTCGTTTTATACACCCTAGCTCTTGATCCTGTTTTTTGATTGTAGATTAGGGTTTGATTTTATTGCATACTGTTTGTGGAGGAGGCTCCAAATAATAAGATTTGGTTTAATAATTGTATAGTAAGATTTATTTTTCTTTTTAATGTTGGAAAAGCAATAGTTGTATGTTAAACTAATAAAAAGAGCGCAAGCAAGTCATATTCAATAATTTTTACTAGCTTAGGATTCATGGTCTTAAGACCGTTTAGACTTCAAGTAGTAAGTAGTAAGTAGTTTTGCTAGACTATATTCTATTATGATTCTTGTGGGTTATAATTCGTACATTGAAAGAGCGAGATAAAGCTGTTCTTGTTTAGGTCCACAATCTATTTTCTTGGTCCATTTTCCTTTGCATATAATACGACAGGGAGTAAGATTTAAAAGTAGTATGTCATTCCATTCTAATAATATTTGTATATGTTTTTATTATTTTTCTATTTAATTTTATTTAATTCTTTTATGTTATTTTTGAACCGAGTCATAGTATTTTTTATACTCGATACCGAAGGTAAAGAGTATATTGGTTTTGTGCAATGTCCGTCATGGTGTCTGTCCGTCTGTCCGTCCGTATGTATGCAAGTTTTTTCCACACCCTTCAAGCTAGAGACTTGAAACTTTCCAATTCTTTTATCTATGGGATAGTAAATTAAAATGTCAAGATGGGGGTTCTACGATAACTGGGGGGCTGGCAAATCGATAAATTCGATAACTCAAAACCGATAAATCCACATATTTCGCACATCCTTACAGCTAGAACTACCAAATTTGGTAAGAAGATAGCTACTAGCAACCCCCAAAAAACGGCATCAACAATTTTGGAGCCACGCCCCCCCATTCCGTCCCCAGCCCCCCGCATTTTAAAGTCAAAAACAACTATATATCCCACAGTTTTTGAGCTATAGCCACCAAATTTGGTGCCAAGATAGATGATGATGACCCCCAAAAACTGCAGCAAAAATTTGGATGCCACGCCCAACCATACCGCCCCCAGCCACCCTTTCCCCAATTTATACAAACTTTGAACTAGAGTCACCAAATTTGGCATGAAGGTAGCAATTGACATTCCACAAGGATCTGCAGCAAAAATTTGGATGCCACGCTCAACCATACCGCCCCCAGCCCCCCTTTCACCACTTTATACAAACTTTGAGCTAGAGTCACCAAATTTGGTATGAAGGTAGCATTTGGCATTCCACAAGGATCTGCAGCAAAAATTTGGATGCCACGACCACCCATCCCGCCCTCAGCCCCCCTTTCACCACTTTATACAAACTTCGAGCTAGAGTCACCAAATTTGGTACGAAGATAGCAATTGACATCCCACATGGATGGGCATCAAAAATTTTAATACTGGTATCGAGAGTATGCCGCAGTCGGTTGCGTCCGACTGCAACGTTTCCACTTGTTCTTGTTTTTATATTATTAATTTTTTATTTGTTATTTTGATGTGCTTTATTATTTTAATGAGAACAAATCCTTTTGTTCTAGATGCCATGTTATTAGGGCGTATTTATTCATTTAATTATTATAATTATTAGGAGACTTATTTTCTTTAGTGCTCAAAACTTATTGTCGCTAAAGGATTTATTTTTTCATGATCTGAGTTATTTATTTAATTCGTGAAACCATTGTATTGTGTTGTATTATTCCTGAACCTTTGCATTAATCTTGAATTTGGATGGCAAAATACGGGTGTGATGTACTAAAGCTCGAGATGACTTGAGAGTCGGTATTTTGCAAAACGGGCGGTAGAGTACTTAAAATTTTAAATTGTAGTGTGTTTTTAAAATAATGTACTTTAACCATCACCGGATTGGTTTATATCCACTAAATATTGGTATTTTCCGTTTTTTTCTTCCTTTGCATAAGTCGTTTTATACACCCTAGCTCTTGATCCTGTTTTTTGATTGTAGATTAGGGTTTGATTTTATTGTATACTGTTTGTGGAGGAGGCTCCAAATAATAAGATTTGGTTTAATAATTGTATAGTAAGATTTATTTTTCTTTTTTATGTTGGAAAAGCAATAGTTGTATGTTAAACTAATAAAAAGAGCGCAAGCAAGTCATATTCAATAATTTTCACTAGCTTAGGATTCATGGTCTTAAGACCGTTTAGACTTCAAGTAGTAAGTAGTAAGTAGTTTTGCTAGACTATATTCTATTATGATTCTTGTGGGTTATAATTCGTACATTGAAAGAGCGAGATAAAGCTGTTCTTGTTTAGGTCCACATCTAATTTCTTGGTCCATTTTCCTTTGCATATAATACGACAGGGAGTAAGATTTAAAAGTAGTATGTCATTCCATTCTAATAATATTTGTATATTGTTTTATTATTTTGCTATTTAATTTTTATTTAATTCTTTTATGTTATTTTTGAACCGAGTCATAGTATTTTTTATACTCGATACCGAAGGTAAAGAGTATATTGGTTTTGTGCAATGTCCGTCATGGTGTCTGTCCGTCTGTCCGTCCGTATGTATGCAAGTTTTTCCACACCCTTCAAGCTAGAGACTTGAAACTTTCCAATTCTCTTTATCTATGGGATAGTAAATTAAAATGTCAAGATGGGGGTTCTACGATAACTGGGGGGCTGGCAAATCGATAAATTCGATAACTCAAAACCGATAAATCCACATATTTCGCACATCCTTACAGCTAGAACTACCAAATTTGGTAAGAAGATAGCTACTAGCAACCCCCAAAAAACTGCATCCAAAATTTTGGAGCCACGACCAACCCATCCGCCCCCAGCCCCCCCGCATTTTAAAGTCAAAAACGCCTATATATCCCACAGTTTTTGAGCTATAGCCACCAATTTGGTGCCAATTTAGCTGATGATGACCCCCAAAAAACTGCACCAAAAGTTAGGATGCCACGCCCACCAATACCGCCCTAGCCGCCCCCAGATGCCCCAACGCTTCGTAAAAAACGGGAATGCGTGTATCTTCCAGAGTAGTGGAGCTAGAGCCACCAAATTTGGTAGGAAGATAGCTGGTAACGACCCCAAAAGAACTGCATCAAATTTTGGAGCCACGCCCACCCATCCCGCCCCCAGCCCCCGCATATAGAAAGCCTATATCTCCCACAGTTTTTTTAGCTAGAGTCATCAAATTTGGTGCCAAGATAGATGATGATGACCCCCCAAAAACTGCATCAAAAGTTTGCATGCCACGCCCACCAATACCGCCCTAGCCACCCCCATCTGCCTTAACGCTTCGTCAAAACAGGAATGCGTGTATATTCCAGAGTAGTGGAGCTAGAGCCACCAAATTTGGTAGGAAGATAGCTGGCAACGACCCCCAACAATCTGCATCAAAGTTTTGGAGCCTAGCCCATCCATTCCGCCCCCCTTTCCCCACCTTATACAAACTTTTAGCTAGAGTCACCAAATTTGGTATGAAGGTAGCATTTGACATTCCACATGGATCGGCAGCAAAAATTTGAATGCCACGCCCACCCATACCGCCCCAAGCCCCATAGCCCCCCTTTCACCACCTTTTACATACTTCGAGCTAGAGTCACCAAATTCGGTTTGAAGGTAGCATTTGACATTCCACAAGGATCTGCAGCAAAAATTTGGATGCCACGCCCAACCATACCGCCCCCAGCCCCCCTTTCCCCACTTTATACAAACTTCGAGCTAGAGTCACCAAATTTGGTATGAAGAGAGCAATTGACATCCCACATGGATCGGCAGCAAAAATTTGAATGCCACGCCCACCCATACCGCCCCAAGCCCCATAGCCCCCCCTTCACCACCTTTTACATGCTTCGATCTAGAGTCACCAAATTTGGTATGAAGGTAGCTTTTGACATTCCGCAAGGATCTGCAGCAAAAATTTGGATGCCACGCCCAACCATACCGCCCTCAGCCCCCCTTTCCCCACTTTATACAAACTTTGAGCTAGAGTCACCAAATTTGGTATGAAGGTAGCATTTGACATTCCACATAGATCTGCACCAAAAATTTGAATGTCACGCCCAACCATACCACCCCAGCCCCCCTTTCCCACTTTTACAAACTTTGAGCTAGAGTCACCAAATTTGTTATGAAGATAGCAATTGACATTCCACAAAGATCTGCATCAAAAATTTGGATGCAATTCCACCCATACCGCCCCCAGCCCCCCTTTCCCCACTTTATACAAACTTCGAGCTAGAGTCACCAAATTTGGTATGAAGATAGCAATTGACATCCCACATGGATGGATCAAAATTTTTAATACTGGTATCGAGTATGCCGCAGTCGGTTGCGTCCGACTGCAACGTTTCCACTTGTTTTTTTTTTTTTCTGTGCTGAATAAACGAAAACATGCTTGATCCCAGATATGTTTATTCTTAATCAATATATAGATCAACACCGTAGGCTTTCAAGTACTATATGTCTGTCTCTATATTTTATCAATTTTTAGGTATTGAGATAAAATTTTGCTCAGAATCTATACGCTAACTTAAACACATGAGTGTTACAACTTTCACACTTAAGGAGCATCAGTTCTTTTCGTTTCAAAGTGTTTACTATTTGATGCTTTTAAGAACAATTTGCTTGCCTGAGCTAGGTAGGTTATACAGTTAAAACAATTAGTGGAAAGACGGAACTTTCTTATAGAATTTCTTCAACATTATTAGTTGGTTCTTTCCGTTTCGCATTTTATCACGCACTTTGAGATTATTATATTACTTAATGGAATGTGCTCTATGTTCCTGATTGTTTTCTGATTATTGTTGTTAATTATTATTTTGTTTATTTATTTCTTTTGCATCTCATATAGTATTTTTCCCTTGTGTTTCTTTTTTATTGCGCTCCACTTCTAAACTTACTTTAATAATTTTCGATGTTTTCTACAATTTCTATTCAATCGCCCTTTATTTGACAAAAACTGGCCTGTTAAAAACGGAAGCCAATTAATCTATAAAACTGATGGAAGGGAATAGTTGTGTTTATATTTCATTTAAACATAAAAATTGGCTGTTATACGGGTACACAAAATATTTACTTATATTAAATTAAAAGTACTGTCACTGTTAACGACAGCCTGGCATCCTAAAGAGACTCAATCGCTCACCATCATCATATTCGGAGGAAATTTGATCGAACAATGTAACACCCAAAATATTTATTATGGTTTACATTAAATCGTGAAGTCATAGTCGAGTCTACTAGTTACTTCACATTTTTCCATGAGTTGTTCCCATCTAAAACCCCTATCAATTTATCCGTTTTTTCTTATTATTTTTTCAACCAAGTAAGTGCGTACCTGTTTTTTAAGTTTTATCTTTCTAGAAAAGGTCTTTAAGTTCAATATGTATGTTATAGGGATTTTGTATTATATTTTTATTATTTTACATTTTAAGTTTTCCGGTTTGGTGAGTAGCTTTTCTCATGTAGGGAATTTTAGCTGTCCTATTATATCGCTGATTGTTCTAACTAAACAATTGATTGAACACTACCTCCATAATGCCTTTTAAACGTATGTTTGATTGAGTTTTCGATAATAACTTCTCATTAATTTTTTTAGATCGTACCCGAGTCACGTTAATATAGCAGGGTACGTAAAAATTAGCACGCAAACAAGATTGAGGGCAGAGAAAGAAAGAAAGAACGGTACAATAAGGTAGGAGCTAACGAACAGCGAGAGTCTTTAGAGGGAAACGAGCTGAACGAAGACATCTGATCTCAGACAAGACAAATGTTTATCGGGAGAAAGAATCCTCCTTTCACATTATACCAGTATGCGTAGCAAGGAACAAATTTTATTGTCTTAGAACAACATATCAACCGTATTAAAGGCTAAGAAACCCTCAACTCATCATAAATACTTGATCTCGTACAGTTTCCATATTCGGTGGAAGAGTCATAGAACTAGAAAGGGGGCACAACACACCTCGCAGCAACCAAATCATTCATCGACGATTAAGGTTTACACAGGCAGGAGATATATTATTCTATTATTGATTCCCCTTTATATATATATATATATATATATATTTTTTTTTTTTAAAAGAATATATCAATAAATTTGTTACTATTTTACTGACTTGATTTTTTATTATATTTTTATTATCTTGTCGGAAATTTAATTTCCGTTTTTTTCTTTACAAAGTAGTTTACATCTGTCAGCAATGTCAATTTGTAATTTTTATACTCGATACCGAAGGTAAAGAGTATATTGGTTTTGTGCAATGTCCGTCATGGTGTCTGTCCGTCTGTCCGTCTGTCCGTCCGTCCGTCCGTATGGTTGCAAGTTTTTTCACCAAATTTGGTATAAAGAGAGCAATTGACATCCCACATGGATCGGCAGCAACAATGTGAATGCCACGCCTACCCATACCGCCCCAAGCCCCATAGCCCCCCTTTCCACACCTTATACAAACTTTGAGCTAGACTCACCATATTTGGTATGAAGGTAGCATTTGACATTCCACAAGGATCTGCAGCAAAAATTTGGATGCCACGCCCAACCATACCGCCCCCAGCCCCCCTTTCACCACTTTATACAAACTTTGAGCTAGAGTCACCAAATTTGGTATGAAGGTAGCATTTGACATTCCACAAGGATCTGCAGCAAAAATTGAATGCCACGCCCAACCATACCGCCCCAGCCACCCTTTCCCCAATTTATACAAACTTTGAACTAGAGTCACCAAATTTGGTATGAAGGTAGCATTTGACATTCCACAAGGATCTGCAGCAAAATTTGAATGCCACGCCCAACCATACCGCCCCCAGCCCCCCTTTCCCCACTTTATACAAACTTCGAGCTAGAGTCACCAAATTTGGTATGAAGATAGCAATTGACATCCCACATAGATCTGCACCAAAAATTTGAATGCCACGCCCAACCATACCACCCCCAGCCCCCCTTTCCCCACTTTACGAACTTTGAGCTAGAGTCATCAAATTTGTTATGAAGATAGCAATTGACATTCCACAAAGATCTGCATCAAAAATTTGGATTCAATTCCACCTATACCGCCCCCAGCCCCCCTCTCCCTACTTTATACAAACTTCGAGCTAGAGTCACCAAATTTGGTACGAAGATAGCAATTGACATCCCACATGGATGGGCATCAAAATTTTTAATACTGGTATCGAGTATACCGCAGTCGGCTGCGTCCGACTGCAACGTTTCCACTTGTTTTTTTTTTTTTTTAATTACTAAGAACCGACTCTATTTTTAAAGAGTGCTTTTAATTTATTTTAGTATTATTATATATTTTCTTACTAAAAGCCAACGAAAGTACTGACGCAATACTGCTGCGTTTTGTACTATAACTTTAATTTAACATTTAAATGAAAGAACCAGTCCACAATCGTGACGATAAAAACCGGGACTTAAAAGTACGCTGTAAAGTATTCCTTGCATAGTGAGGCAGCGGTGGCCATCTGACGTTTCCAGGCAAATATTTTCACTTTCAACTCCAATTCTAGAACTCATACAATAACCTTGAAAAGAGGTAAGCCCAAATACATGGAACTAGTGGCAGTTTTGCTGTTAAAAACATGTTTTTTTCGGTTTTATAACTGGTTGTTGTTTAACTGTTTAAAATAGGGAGCTGCTATTTTTTACGGGTTGAAAAACCGCGTGCTGTTTTGCTGTTATTTTTCATGTTTTTCAGAAAGAGCTTGTTGTTTTGCTGTTATTTTTCATGTTTTTCAGAAACAGCTTGTTGTTTTGCTGTTATTTTTCATGTTTTTCAGAAACAGCTTGTTGTTTAGCTGTTTAAAACAGAGAGCGGTAATTTTTCCGGTGGAAAAAACCGGGTGCAGTTTAGCTGTTAAAAACAGAGAGCTGTTATTTTTATACTCGATACCGAAGGTAAAGAGTATATTGGTTTTGTGCAATGTCCGTCATGGTGTCTGTCCGTCTGCCCGTCTGTCCGTCCGTCCGTCCGTATGGTTGCAAGTTTTTTCACCAAATTTGGTATAAAGAGAGCAATTGACATCCCACATGGATCGGCAGCAACGATGTGAATGCCACGCCCACCCATACCGCCCCAAGCCCCATAGCCCCCCTTTCCCCACCTTATACAAACTTTGAGCTAGAGTCACCAAATTTGGTATGAAGGTAGCATTTGACATTCCACAAGGATCTGCAGCAAAAATTTGGATGCCACGCCCAACCATACTGCCCACAGCCCCCCTTTCCCCTTTTTATACAAACTTCGAGCTAGAGTCACCAAATTTGGTATGAAGATAGCAATTGACATCCCACATAGATCTGCACCAAAAATTTGAATGCCACGCCCACCCATACGGCCCCAATCCCCATAGCCCCCCTCTCCCCACCTTATACAAACTTCGAGCTAGAGTCACCAAATTTGGTATGAAGATAGCATTTGACATTCCACAAGGATTTGCATCAAAAATTTGGATGCAATTCCACCCATACCGCCCCCAGCCCCTCTCTTCCCACTTTATACTAACTTTGAGCTAGAGTCACCAAATCTGGAATGAAGGTAGCATTTGACATTCCACAAGGATCTGCAGCAAAAATTTGAATGGCACGCCCAACCATACCGCCCCAATCCCCATAGCCCCCCTCTCCCCACCTTATACAAGCTTTGAGCTAGAGTCACCAAATTTGGTATGAAGGTAGCATTTGACATTCCACAAGGATCTGCAGCAAAAATTTGAATGCCACGCCCAACCATACCGCCCCAGCCCCCCTTTCCCCACTTTATACAAACTTCGAGCTAGAGTCACCAAATTTGGTATGAAGGTAGCATTTGACATTCCACAAGGATCTGCAGCAAAAATTTCGATGCCACGCCCAACCATACCGCCCCCAGCCCCCCTTTCCCCACTTTATACAAACTTTGAGCTAGAGTCACCAAATCTGGTATGAAGGTAGCATTTGACATTCCACAAGGATCTGCAGCAAAAATTTGAATGCCACGCCCAACCATACTGCCCCCAGCCCCCCTTTCCCCAATTTAGAGAGTCACCAAATTTGGTATGAAGGTAGCAATTGACATTCCACAAGGATCTGCAGCAAAATTTGAATGCCACGCCCAACCATACCGCCCCCAGCCCCCCTTTCCGCATTTATACAAACTTTGAGATAAAGTCACCAATTTGGTATGAAGGTAGCATTTGACATTCCACAAGGATCCGCAGCAAAAATTTGAATGCCACGCCCAACCATACTGCCCCCAGCCCCCTTTTCCCCACTTTATACAAACTTCGAGCTAGAGTCACCAAATTTGGTATGAAGATAGCATTTGACATTTTCACAAGGATTTGCAGCAAAAATTTGAATGCCACGCCCAACCATACTGCCCACAGCCCCCCTTTCCCCTTTTTGTTTACAAACTTTGAGCTAGAGTCACCAAATTTGTTATGAAGATAGCAATTGACATTCCACAAAGATCTGCATCAAAAATTTGGATTCAATTCCACCCATACCGCCCCCAGCCCCCCTCTCCCCACTTTATACTAACTTTGAGCTAGAGTCACCAAATTTGGTATGAAGATAGCAATTGACATCCCACATGGATGGGCATCAAATTTTTAATACTGGTATCGAGTATACCGCAGTCGGCTGCGTCCGACTGCAACGTTTCCACTTGTTTTTTTTTTTAATTTCTAAGAACCGAATCTATTTTTTAAAGAGTGCTTTTAATTTATTTTAGTATTATTATATATTTTTTTACTAAAAGCCAACGAAAGTACTGACGCAATACTGCTGCGTTTTGTATTATAACTTTAATTTAACATTTAACTGAAAGGACAAGTCCACAATCGTGTCGATAAAAACCGGGACTTAAAAGTACGCTGTAAAGTATTCCTTGCATAGTGAGGCAGCGGTGGCCATCTGACGTTTCCAGGCAAATATTTTCACTTTCAACTCCAATTCTAGAACTCACACAATAACCTTGAAAAGAGGTAAGGCCAAAATACATGGAACTAGTGGCAGTTTTGCTGTTAAAAACACGTTTTTTTTTTCGGTTTTATAAACTGGTTGTTGTTTAACTGTTTAAAACAGGGAGCTGCTATTTTTTACGGGTTGAAAAACCGCGTGCTGTTTTGCTGTTATTTTTCATGTTTTTCAGAAAGAGCTAGTTGTTTTGCTGTTATTTTTCATGTTTTTCAGAAACAGCTTGTTGTTTTGCTGTTATTTTCATGTTTTTCAGAACAGCTTGTTGTTTTGCTGTTATTTTTCATGTTTTTCAGAAACAGCTTGTTGTTTAGTTGTTTAAAACAGAGAGCGGTAATTTTTCCGGTGGAAAAAACCGGGTGCAGTTTAGCTGTTAAAAACAGAGAGCTGTTATTTTTATACTCGATACCGAAGGTAAAGAGTATATTGGTTTTGTGCAATGTCCGTCATGGTGTCTGTCCGTCTGTCCGTCCGTATGGTTGCAAGTTTTTTCCACACCCTTCAAGCTAGAGACTTGAAACTTTCCAATTCTCTTTATCTGTGGGATAGTAAATTAAAGTGTCAAGATTGGGGTTCTACGATAACTGGGGGGCTGGCAAATCGATAAATTCGATAACTCAAAAACGATAAATCCGCATATTTCACACACCCTTACAGCTAGAACTACCAAATTTGGTAAGAAGATAGCTACTAGCAACCCCCAAAAAACTGCATCCAAAATTTGGAGCCACGACCAACCCATCCCGCCCCCAGACCCTCCCCATTTTTAAAATCAAAAAAGCATATATCTCCCACAGTTTTTAAGCTAGAGCCACCAAACTTAGTGCCAATTTAGCTGATGATGACCCCCGAAAAACTGCACCAAAAGTTTGGAGGCCTCCCACCAATACCGCCCTAGCCGCCCCCAGATGCCCCAACGCTTCGTAAAAAACGGGAATGCGTGAATCTTCCAGAGTAGTGGAGCTAGAGCCACCAAATTTGGTAGGAAGATAGCTGGTAACGACCCCAAAAGAACTGCATCAAAGTTTTGGAGCCATGCGCACCCCATCCCGCCCCCAGCCCCCCGCATTTAGAAATCAGAAAAGCCTATATCTCCCACAGTTTTTTAGCTAGAGTCACCAAATTTGATGACCCCCCAAAAACTGCATCAAAAGTTTGGATGCCACGCCCACCAATACCGCCCTAGCCACCCCCATCTGCCCCAACGCTTCGTCAAAAACGGGAATCCGTGTGTATTCCAGAGTAGTGCAGCTAGAGCCACCAAATTTGGTAGGAAGATAGCTGGCAACGACCCCCAACAATCTGCGTCAAAAATTTGGAGCCTAGCCCTTACATTCCACCACCCTTTCCCCACCTTATACAAACTTTGAGCTAGAGTCACCAAATTTGGTATGAAGGTAGCATTTGATATTCCACAAGGATCTGCAGCAAAAATTTGGAGCCACGCCCACCCATCCCGCCCTCAGCCCCCCCGCAATTAGAAATCAGAAAGCCTATATCTCCCACAGTTTTTTAGCTAGATTCACCAAATTTGGTGCCAAGATAGATAATGATGACCCCCACAAGGATCTGCAGCAAATGTTTGGATGCCACGCCCACCAATACCACCCTAGCCACCCCCATCTGCCCCAACGCTTCTTCAAAAACGGGAATGCGTGTATATTCCAGAGTAGTGAAGCTAGAGCCACCAAATTTGGTAGGAAGATAGCTGGCGACGACCCGCAACAATCTGCATCAAAATTTTGGAGCTTAGCCCATCCATTCCGCCCCCCTTTCCCCACCTTATACAAACTTTGAGCTAGAGTCACCAAATTTGGTATGAGGGTAGCATTTGATATTCCACAAGGATCTGCAGCAAAAATTTGGATGCTACGCCCAACCATACTGCCCCCAGCCCCCCTTTCCCCACTTTATACAAACTTCGAGCTAGAGTCACCACATTTGGTACGAAGAGAGCAATTGACATCCCGCATTGATCAGCAGCAACAATGTGAATGCCACGCCCAACCATACCGCCCCAAGCCCCATAGCCCCCCTCTCCCCACCTTATACAAACTTTGAGCTAGAGTCACCAAATTTGGTATGAGGGTAGCATTTGATATTCCACAAGGATCTGCAGCAAAAATTTGGATGCTACGCCCAACCATACCGCCCCCAGCGCCCCTTTCCCCAATCTAGAGAGTCACCAAATTTGGTATGAAGGTAGCATTTGACATTCCACAAGGATCTGCAGCAAAATTTGAATGCCACGCCCAACCATACCGCCCCCAGCCCCCCTTTCCCCAATTTATACAAACTTTGAGATAAAGTCACCAAATTTGGTATGAAGGTAGCATTTGACATTCCACAAGGATCCGCAGCAAAAATTTGGATGCCACGCCCAACCATACTGCCCCCAGCCCCCCTTTCCCCACTTTATACAAACTTCGAGCTAGAGTCACCAAATTTGGTATGAAGATAGCATTTGACATTTTCACAAGGATTTGCAGCAAAAATTTGAATGCCACGCCCAACCATACTGCCCACAGCCCCCCTTTCCCCTTTTTACAAACTTTGAGCTAGAGTCACCAAATTTGTTATGAAGATAGCAATTGACATTCCACAAAGATCTGCATCAAAATTTGGATTAAATTCCACCCATACCGCCCCCAGCCCCCCTCTCCCCACTTTATACTAACTTTGAGCTAGAGTCACCAAATTGGGTATGAAGATAGCAATTGACATCCCACATGGATGGGCATCAAAATTTTTAATACTGGTATCGAGTATACCGCAGTCGGCTGCGTCCGACTGCAACGTTTCCACTTGTTTTTTTTTAATTTCTAAGAACCGAATCTATTTTTTAAAGAGTGCTTTTAATTTATTTTAGTATTATTATATATTTTTTTACTAAAAGCCAACGAAAGTACTGACGCAATACTGCTGCGTTTTGTACTATAACTTTAATTTAACATTTAACTGAAAGGACAAGTCCACAATCGTGTCGATAAAAACCGGGACTTAAAAGTACGCTGTAAAGTATTCCTTGCATAGTGAGGCAGCGGTGGCCATCTGACGTTTCCAGGCAAATATTTTCACTTTCAACTCCAATTCTAGAACTCACACAATAACCTTGAAAAGAGGTAAGGCCAAAATACATGGAACTAGTGGCAGTTTTGCTGTTAAAAACACGTTTTTTTTCGGTTTTATAAACTGGTTGTTGTTTAACTGTTTAAAACAGGGAGCTGCTATTTTTTACGGGTTGAAAAACCGCGTGCTGTTTTGCTGTTATTTTTCATGTTTTTCAGAAAGAGCTTGTTGTTTTGCTGTTATTTTTTCATGTTTTTCAGAAGAGCTTGTTGTTTTGCTGTTATTTTCATGTTTTTCAGAAACAGCTTGTTGTTTTGCTGTTATTTTTCATGTTTTTCAGAAACAGCTTGTTGTTTAGCTGTTTAAAACAGAGAGCGGTAATTTTTCCGGTGGAAAAAACCGGGTGCAGTTTAGCTGTTAAAAACAGAGAGCTGTTATTTTATACTCGATACCGAAGGTAAAGAGTATATTGGTTTTGTGCAATGTCCGTCATGGTGTCTGTCCGTCTGTCCGTCCGTATGGTTGCAAGTTTTTTCCACACCCTTCAAGCTAGAGACTTGAAACTTTCCAATTTTCTTTATCTGTGGGATAGTAAATTAAAGTGTCGAGATTGGGGTTCTACGATAACTGGGGGGCTGGCAAATCGATAAATTCGATAACTCAAAAACGATAAATCCGCATATTTCACACACCCTTACAGCTAGAACTACCAATTTGGTAAGAAGATAGCTACTAGCAACCCCCAAAAAACTGCATCCAAAACTTTGGAGCCACGACCAACCCATCCCGCCCCCAGACCCCCCCCCATTTTAAAATCAAAAAGCCTATATCTCCCACAGTTTTTAAGCTAGAGCCACCAAATTAAGTGCCAATTTAGCTGATGATGACCCCCGAAAAACTGCACCAAAAGTTTGGATGCCTCCCACCAATACCGCCCTAGCCGTCCCAGATGCCCCAACGCTTCGTAAAAAACGGGAATGCGTGAATCTTCCAGAGTAGTGGAGCTAGAGCCACCAAATTTGGTAGGAAGATAGCTGGTAACGACCCCAAAAGAACTGCATCAAAGTTTTGGAGCCATACCCACCCATCCCGCCCCCAGCCGCCCCGCATTTAGAAATCAGAAAAGCCTATATCTCTCACAGTTTTTTAGCTAGAGTCACCAAATTTGGTGCCAAGATAGATGATGATGACCCCCCAAAAACTGCATCAAAGTTTGGATGCCACGCCCACCAATACCGCCCTAGCCACCCCCATCTGCCCCAACGCTTCGTCAAAAACGGGAATCCGTGTGTATTCCAGAGTAGTGCAGCTAGAGCCACCAAATTTGGTAGGAAGATAGCTGGCAATGACCCCCAACAATCTGCGCCAAAATTTGGAGCCTAGCCCTTACATTCCACCAACCTTTCCCCACCTTATACAAACTTTGAGCTAGAGCCACCAAATTTGG
>JARNME010000255.1:0-61547 GCA_030179655.1 Scaptomyza flava
AAAAACTGCATCAACATTTTGGGAGCTTCCCTCACCCATTTCCCCCCAGCCCCTCGTGTTTTGAAATCTGAAACGACTACAGCTTCTTGAGTTGTTTAGCTAGAGTCAGCCGCCCCCGCTCCAACTTTTCGTCAAAAACGGGAATGCGTGTATCTTTCAGAGATGTTGAGCTAGAGCCAACAAATTTGGGATGAAGATTACTGGCATTGACTCCCAAAAATCAGCATCAAAGTTTTGGAGCCAAGCCTACCCTTTCCCCACCTCTTACAAACTTTGAGCTAGAGTCACCAAATTTGATATGAAGATTGCATAACAAGCTGTCTTTCGTGGGTGACTAAATTATTTTGTGTTCGCTTGTGTTGGTGAACGGTGTCTTACACTGAACCCACAGAAACCCAGTTTTTTGGCATAAAGTCTACTAATAAAGCTAGAGACTTGAAATTTGACATAAATACTAATTTAGAATTTTGTTTTTTTTTTTTTTTTTTTTTTTTTTGATTCGGACCACGCCTTCACCTTATATTTTAATTTAGTTATTAAGTCAATAATATATATATAGTGTATAGTAAAGTATATTATTTGGGTGCATGCAATAACGCCTAGTGCAATAACGCCTGCAGGCGTGATTTTTGTTTTAAAAAATTTTTGCTTGCGACATTTTAAATGATTTGTATTACTAATAATTTTCATTATTAAAAGCAACAAAATTGTAAATAACGATATTTCAGTTTATTTTATTTTATTTTTAATATAACCATGAATCATTGACAAAAAAAATACATTTTTGACATTCCAAATGCTTAATATATTATTTTTTTATTGAATATTTTTTTCGTATATGATAATTTTTTGCCGACAGTACGGACAAAGAGCGGGTGAATTATTTTTTTCCGCATGGTGCAGGTGTTATTTCACATCGCGATCAGGCGTTATCGCACTTTTAGAAATGCAATAACGCCTGCAGGCACTATTGCACTTTTTTTAGTGCAATAATGTCTGCAGGCGTTATTGCACTAGGCGTTATTGCATGCCCCCATATTATTTTTCTGTTTTTACTTCAAAATCCAGGGAAATTAGGTTAATGTCTTCATGATCACTATCCGAGTCGCTATCAGCGCTGCCCAAGAAATTCTCCCTATTATTATAGTCTACTTTTGGTGCATCTAAAAGCTTAACAACTTCGTTTGGTAACGATGTTTTTTTGATGTGTAAACATCATTGCTTTCGGGGCAGTGAAATGCTCGAAAAGTAATACACTAATGGTGTGAGCTCTATGAGAGTGTATTGGTGAAAATGTTTTATTTGTATGTGTAAACTAGAGCTGCAAAAACATCGATCAAATAATTTAAAAAATCATTCTTTAATTGAAACCGACTATTTATGTTGGTTTATGTCCCATTTTCTTCTTATATCTAAATTAACAGAAATAATCTCTTCGTTTTATCACCTCACGACTAATTTTACACAAAAATTTAGTATTAATAAAGAAAATTATAAAAGACAAAAATAATAACAATTAGTCTTTCAGTTTTCTTAACTTCACAATTTTTAAAGCTTTTTTCCTGTTTAAACTTAAAACTAATAGCATCTAGATCTTTGTAGGTCCAGATACGAGATCTATGAGAGATCCATTGTCTTTTGTTGTAAAAATAGTAACTTCACAATTTTTAAAGCTTTTTTCCTGTTTAAACTTAAAACTAATAGCATCTAGATCTTTGTAGATCCAGATACGAGATCTATGAGAGATCCATTGTCTTTTGTTGTAAAAATAGTAACATGTTGACCGCCTTTGGCGTCAGTGCCGCACGTTTTTGGGAAATGATTTCTCCAGCCTTGCTGAAAGTTCGCTCAGACTCAGTCGAGCTAGCTGGAACGCCTAAGTATTCACAAAAACTTTTCCATTTTATTAAGAGGAACCGCCACTATTATCTTATTAACTTATGGCTGTATAAAACTATTAAAACAACGAATTTATGTAACAAAATAAACTATTTATTTTAAATTACACACTCGCAATTCGAAGCTTCACTATACAATGAAACATCGATGTTAAAAATAATGCATCGATACATCGAACTATTTGGAAAAACATCGATGTTGACACCGTAGAGGGTTAATGTTCGGCCCAATAAATCAGGGACGTAACAGTTATCGACCTTTTGAAAAGCATTAAGCATTATTCTGACCAAAAAATTATATTGGTCATATTTAACCATTATTCTGAACAAAAAATTATATTGGTCACCAAAGACCTTTATATATATACTAGTAAGTGGCCCACTTACTTCGCTGCGCGGATAGTTTATATAAATTTTAGCAATAGAAGATAGATACAAAATAAATAAATTAGAAAATATTTCACAAAATATTAAAGCAAAGTATTTAATGTTCTCTTTTCCACGCCACCATTGAGGTAGAGAATCAGGCTCGTCATTTTTTATTGTGGTTTCCCCAGCAGGCCTTATCCACTTATTGAATTTAATTTGCAATTATTAACAACTTTTAAGAGTTTCTTTATAAACGACATTGGTTGTTCTTCCGTCAGGTGCTAATACAAATAAACTTTTTGGTGAACTGACCCTTGAGCAGGCTACATAAAATTTGCCATGAGAAAAACAATCGTGTCTTAAGTCTTGTCCGGCTAATTTAAGAGTTTGTCCCTGTGATTTATTAATTGTTAAGGCAAAGCAAACTTTTAAGGAATTTGCAATCTTTTAAATTTAATTGGCAATTCAGAATCAGAAGGTATTAGTGGAATTCTCGGTATTAAAACCGTTTCCCCTATACCATTGCCAGTAAAGATAATTGCTTCGACAACATTCTTATGATGGACTTTAACTTGCAATCTTGTACCATTGCACAGTTTTGGCGCCTTCAAGTTGCGAATCAACATTACAGGTAATAATTTATGTTGAGGCAGGCCAGCCGGATTTAATGAATTAAGAAACTCGACGGGGTAATGAACTGCATCTTCGATTTCAGTCACAGAATCAATAGAGTTATATGTCATTTCTTCACTTTGAAATGATTCTAATAAAAACTCGTTTATTTCCAATGCATTGTCATTTCTCGCAGTCAAAATAGCACGTTCTGAAAACCATTCGAGTGATTTTTGAGAGATATTTGTAATATCCGGAAATATTTTAGAGTTAGCTCTTCAAAACTTTTCACAACATGACACATAGTGTATGGTAAAGTTATTTTGCCATCATGGGTTGGAAATAATCCATTTCCTATTTGAAGAAGCATTTCTGCAAATCCACCAGCTATGCTATCACCTTTTAAGTGCACTCGCATATTCTTCGTTAATGCAATTTTCTGTATTTTGGGGATCACTGAAGAGTTTGTCGAAAATCACCAGCTAAGAGAACATTTATGCCACCCATTAGGTATTCACTATCTCGAATGTCTTTCAAAGATCGATCTACAGCTTCAAAAGCACCTTTATGGCCCACAGTACACTCATCCCAAACAATAAGCTTGCAATCTTTGAGCACAGCAGCAATATTAGATTGCTTTGAAATTGAGCAATGTGGTGTTTCTAAATGTATCAAATTAAATGGAATCTTAAGTGTAGAATGGGCTGTGCGACCACCATTAAGTAAAGTGGCAGCGATACCGGAAGAAGCAACGGCCAATGCAATTTTTTTACTTTGCCGTACCTTTGCCAATAATAAATTTAAATGATAATTTTTACCTGTTCCACCAGGTGCATCTAAAAAATAGATTTTTCCCTCTTCTGCTTCAACGCTATGTATTATCTTTTCGAATACTTATTTTTGCTCAGCGGTGAGGAGTAGCTCATTATTAACAACAAAATTATCGCAATCTTCATAATTTGTTTCTCTATGATATTCAATATTTGGAACAATTTCGTCGGATCTAATTGGTAGTGGAAGTCCATAATAAGTCAAGTTTTAGACAGTACAATATCTTCAATGTAAATAAGACATTTATTTAATACATTATTCACAATACTTTCATCAAAATTCCTGTGTTGTGAAAAATGAAAGGCTCTTAAAATATCTTGTGAAAAACTCTCTTTATAAGTATTTCAAAGTTTAAGAGCATCCGAAATTTGACAAAATACTAACATTATTGCAAAAAGTTCTCTCAGTTTTGTAGGATTTTGACATATGACAGCTTCGGCTATAGTTGAATCCCAGTGCTTATCATCTTCTAGTAATCCTAGAGCTTTACACGCCAATTGAAATGATGCGTGTGCTATACCATTAACGGTTTTTAAATTTGAAAATAAAGTTGCGCCTCTTACAAAATGCAGTAAAAGCCTTAAATAGAAACATTTTGTATTATTGGGATGAATAGTGTAAACTCTTCCCAAAGGTAAATCTCTTTTAACTCCAGGAAAATTTGGCACATCATGCCCTCGTTTTCTTCTTTGAAATTCATTATTGTTCCATGTTAAATACGATGGAACTTCACAATATAGAAGCGTTCTTGCAAACTCTTCACGTGTGCATAGCTCAAAGAAGGCTAGCAAAGTGGTTTTCGGTGTAGTGCTTAATCTGTCAAGTAATTGTTACGGATTATTGGGGTTAAGATATATCCGTTGATCATTTTCTAAATGAACAGCTAAGTGTGTAATAGCCGGAAAATGGGAAATGGGAAATGCAAGGATTCTCCATACCGCTTCTGAGCTTTCGTACATATTAACTTCATTACGTTGGTCTTCAAGAGGAATGTTGCTTGATCGCTGCCCGTGTTAACATATATACAAATGTATTTCATAGACTTTACAGAACTACAATAGTACGCAGTTATAAGGCACAACCCAACGATTATCTATACAATTACAATTTATATTAATTGCATTACCACCATCTTCTATCGCTCTTCTACGATATAGTAACTAACTATAGTAACTATCTTTTCCAGTCACAGTTTTTTTAAGTAATTGTCGAGGAATCCTTTTGCTACATTTTCCATTTTTCATGCATGGCGATTTATTATTAAATGCACCGCAAGGACCATGAAACATATTTGACTTAACAATGTTACATAAGAAAGGATCCTCATCTGCGTTTGGTATTTCGGCACAGATAATTTGATCGATTTTATCTGGTCTTATTTTATTTTCTAACCAAAGTAGAATATGTATATGTGGTAAACCCCGCTTTTGCCATTCCACTGAGTACATGAAACACGATCATGCGATTTTTGACCCGGTAATAAAACACTTTTGATGTCATTCCATTGTGGATTGCATGTGAATGTTATGAAAAGATCTGGTCGCCCATAATGGCGAACATATGTATGTCATAGCATCTTGAGTCTTTTCATGCATATATCGTGCAGAGCTTGTAAAAGAAGATGGTAAAATTACCATCGGACCAAGTTGAGCTGCGACAACATCTTGTTGGCCTATTGCATCTTGTAGATGTATATAGCTATATGCTCTGAGTTTCGCTTGATTGTAGCGAATATAATTTAACCTTTCTGTTTCAATTTTAGTATACATATCAACCAAAAACTGACTAAAGAGGTAACGACAGTAAATTAAATGATTTATCTCAGATTATCATTATTTTATAGCTGTAAAAGCTTAACGTAGATATAATTTTTTTTTTTGGTTCCTCCTGTTTTAATGATGGATTCCATTGTGGTATATTCACTGAATAGCCATCTTCGCCATAAGGAAATAGCAAAGGGTACTTTAAGGCATCGTATGATCGATGCACCTCACTTATACGATGTAATTTAATATTCTGGCTTTCAATAATAATATCGCGCTTTTCAAACAACAATAACTAAAGCTACTTCAATTGATTGAGGTGCATTGTAAAGCCCTTTGTGAGCACCAGCGGATGTTCGATCAGCATGTATAATCAATTTATAATCTTTAGTACTTGTTGGTATTTTAATGAGAGCCATTTTTAGATCTTTAACATAACGATTATGATGATGAAACATACATTGAAGATCCTTTACTACGCTTAAATCAACAATTGAAATATTTTTGCAACGTAGTTGAGCTTCCTTTTCATCATCACCAACAAAATAAATTTGAAGAAACTGCATTTCTTCATTTGGCAAAGGTCGGACACTACCAATTAAGTGATACACTTGTCCTTGGACTTTAAAGGTTGACCAACTTTCATTTATAATTTTTGTACTACCAAAAGAAGTCATTTGAAAGCAGCTGTTATACTTTCTTATACGATCAATGAAATGATCATGCTTGGGATGTCCACAAATTATTCAGCTTTTAAGTGGATCGGGCAAACTTTCATTTTGTGAAAGATTACCTTTTCCTGCTTTGCAACAGATACCCAAAGGCTCATTTTTCCATTTTAAAGCATTACAATGTTTGCATATCAAATTCATACTACCAAGTTGAGTAATTTTATCTGACTTGTAAGCTATTTCAAAATCATAGTTTAAGCCAGACATGGCTTTAACAGTCCATGCACGCAAACGCCTTTCTTGACGTGCATCATGATTATTAGCCTGATGTCTTCTCACTACAACTCTATGAGCTTCAGGATTATTAGTCTGATCTCTTCTCACTACAACTCTAATAACATCAGGATTATTAACACGATATCTTTTTGATGCTTCTATGCGCTTACCCCTATTGATATCACTATTTTTTTAAAATGAATGTTTTAGTACCTTTTTTTCTGTTTTGCCGGCGAATCGACTACGTTTTTTAACAGGATTTTTAACATTTTCAGCTATAGTGTATAACTTATACATTTACTTGTTGTATCAGAATCTTGAGTTAATAATTCCTCTAAAGGAATATAAACATCAAAATGTCCATTCATTAATGGACCGGTAAAACGCAATCTTTTTACAGGATGCATATTATTTCCGATTGCTTGTAATAAATTTCCATTCTGAAAAACTTGAAAATTTACAGCATAAATTTCTGCTGCTGCTTGAAGCTCACATGCAGTACAGTATTTGAATTTGACATATCGCACTCTTATTGCTCAGAAAAGCTATATCACTCTCAATTTAAGATTTTGCTGAAGCAAGCAAAAGTTTCCCAGTTGGTTACAACATGTTCAACAATATTTTGGCGTATGGTGCCATGGAAGCTTTGCCTACCAAATAAAAGGTAGGAAATAGATCTAAAAAGGCAGGCTCCATCACCAATTATGTTAACAACTGAATGCGGCACCAAAACCCCACTAATATCTAAAGTTTCAATACATATATTTTAATTTGGCTGTGAGTCAATTGACTTCATTGTAAAACGATTGTCACAACGTTACAGTGTCTATACGTAAGTATAGAATTCAATAAAATTGAATATACCAACTTATATTAATTTAATAGAATATTCAGACTGCTTAGTTTTATTTGATTTTTAAATGCACTAAAGCAGCGTCTATATAACTATTATATAATATGCAAAATAGAAGACAACTATACATAATGTTGCTTCAATTATTAAGTCGAAAATCGACTTAATTTTCTTGTGTTTAAAAAACAACAAAAGAAATTAAAATACGTTGATCGTTATTTAAATATTTAAATAATAGCAATTAAATTTAATAATAACTACCTATTATAAATACGTATTTTAAATGAACGTATATACATACGTATTTTAAAGGAATGTATATAAGTAGTAGGGAACTGGGGGTTCTACCCCAAAGGGATGCCGACAATTTATGACCCCATTAATTTTTATGACCCTTTTATCGCCCCCTTGATCTTTGACCCTTTTTTTCATAATTTATGACCCTTTTTTTCCACGATCATGTCCCTCCTTTGATTAGCCTAATGTGGAGAACAAAGGATTAACATTCCTAGGCCACCACTTTACCAGCAGCATCTGTGAGAAGCAGTGATCAGAGAAACAGATTTGGTTATTTACCTAATTAGTGTTAGAGTCAATTGTGCGCCTCTTTGACGTGCGTGGCATTGTAAATCAGTTTATGGTCATGAGGTGCAGTGTGCACAGAAAGAAAGGATAGATAAGAGAGAGTCGAGAGGGCGCCTGTTTGACGTGCGTTGCATTGTTAACCTGAAAGCAAGCAATCATGAATGAATGTTTATGCTCATGAGTAGTAGTGATCAAAGGATCTGGAATCGAGAGGGCGCCTCTTTGACGTGAGTGGCATTATAAACCTGCAACACACGTCAAAAATGAATGTTTATGATCATGAGTAGCAGTGTGCAAAGGAAGAAAGGATAGATAATAGAGAAAAGCGAACGCTTGTTCGATGTACTGGGGTTCTGCGAACGCAGCACCAGCAGCAGCAGCGGCAGCGGCAGGATCAATACATTGCTTCTAAGCAAGAGTATTGATACTTGTTGATTAAGATTAAAATGTGTTAGAGGGGGAAAGAGTTAGGGGGAGAAAGTGTTAGAAGGAGAATGTATGTTAGAGGGGGAAAAGAGCTAGAGGGGGAAAGTGCTAGAAGGAGAATGTGTGTTAGAGGGGGAAAGAGTTAGGGAAAGAAAGTGTTAGAAGGAGAATGTGTGTTAGAGGGGGAAAGTGATCCTGCTTGTATTAATTAATAAGCCACGCCCCTTATACGATTTTGATTGGTCCCCACCGTCCTTAATATGAAAACTATTTTACAATCCTTTGGGCTTGATATTTAAATATTATGCGCCATCCCTTTCTAACCTTTGATATTATATAGATACCTGCTTTTATTTTGGTCAAGTGCTAGGAAAATCTTATATCCTGCATTGACTTCAAAACGAATAAAAGAGGTAGTTTGGTTTAAGTTGTATAGTTTATTTATTATTCTTTCTATGTATGCTATAAAATATTTATTTTTAAATCTAGTATTCATACATTTTATGCCTTATTGACTTAAACGTTGTTTGTTAATTCTTTTATTTAAATTTTTATATTTTGCCATTAGGCGTTCTAGCCTTGTCAGACGCATGCTGTAGTAAAAGCATCCACATGTGTTTACTCCCTCTGTAGTTAAATCGGATGACCAGCTGCACGCTGAAAGATGCTCGCCAAATTTGGATGTAACCAGATGGCAGTTTTCGTACGCCAAGAAAAATTCTCGATATTCTTCAAGCAGTTCATGATGTTCAGGAAAAATCATTTCCTCAAACTCTTTTAAAAAATCATCGATTTTCTTGACAATTGTTTTAAATCCAAAGTTAGAATTCAGCTCCATTTTGTAGTATACTCGGCAAACGTTTATTAAAGACTAACTTAAATGATTATTTTCACTTTCCTCGTAGCATTTCATTTTTATTTAGTTTCATATTATGATGAAATTGTGTCCTTAAAGTATTAACATCCCTTTTTATTTCTTTACCCATCTTTTTTGAAATTTCAAACAGTAACCGAGTAAGATCAATTTCTGACTCACAATCATAAGTTGCTTCTAAATCTGAAAGTTGTACACTATATTTACGCATCTCTACACACTTTGGAATAATATAGTTATAATATATATTCTTTATTTGATTTTTCAATAATGTGTTCCAACACAAAAATGTTGTTAAAAAATTCCTAATCTTATAAGCGTCCTCCATGAGTCGCTATCAAATTCAACTCTATTACCATACTGATTGAGTATTAATATTCGTTGCCTATCTGATTTTCGAATTTTAAAATGACACTTAACGGTCTCAAGCATTGGATGTTCAATTATTGTATCTGGCATTAAGTAGTCAAAGTGCTCCAGCTTCATTTGGATGTACTCCTTAAAAGTTAATAATTGAATCCACTCCTCTTTTTGCAATCCAATAAAGTTACGTTTCTGTTGCTGCAACCAGACCATAGGTGTGAAATCTCTACTCGTGGAAAGTCCACACTTTAGTTTAAGCTCTAGACTAACAAAATACTCAAATCCAAAAATTATTTCATGATCTTGAATTTTCCTTGAATTTTTCGTTTTTTTTCAAGTGTAGCGTATCCATCCTCTCTTAACTGCTTTTTCAAACTAAACAAAAAATAAGATAAACCATAATATTTAAGGTTTTGAATTATGCATAATTTCTCAGTACATCATTAACGCTGGAGGTAAAATGGTTATTCTAGATAGAAACTCATGTATTTTAGCTGACTTTCAATATGTATTTGGAAACGAAAGACAGATGATTGTCAAAGAGTTGGCATTTATGCAAGCTGGGTCCGTCACACCCAATTTTTTTCACTTTAAACCACCCTACCACATGAGGGAGCTGGATGAAGTGACTAGGAAAACCTTAAAGATAACCAAACAGTATGTGGACGGCTTAGATTGGTCTGAAGGTGACATCGCTTATCTAAGTCTTGGCGAAATACTAAAGCCATTGAATAGTTACGCAACTGTAATAGTAAGAGGAAGAGCTAAAAAAAGAGTTCTTAAGTAAATTTGTACACACAAAAATAATAGATATAAATCTTGAACAGAGCTTAGCGCAATATCCAAACTTCTTTACAAATTGTAGAATACACAAGAAAATAGTAAATCAATGTGCACTAAATAATTTATTTAAGTTACTTCTTATCTTAGAAAACTCTCAGTTTGAGGTATCTGAAAATGAAAATGTTTATGCTAGTATACTTAAATAAAATAAAAATTATTTTCTTATTAATTTCATCATGTTTCTGTTTATTAATTAAGAGGGGGTACATAATATTTAATATAATTAATTTGAATGAATATCAACTACAACTTGATTCTCTACTAAATTGGTTTTAAACGATGCGTTGAACTATTCCAGTCAAAGGTGAATACTCTGCTAATCGATCATGCATAAGCAGGCAATATACCTTAGTATTTTTTACACTAACAGTTTCTAGATCGATCGAAACTCTTACATCGATTGGCCCCGTTTTAACTGTTTCATTCTGATGTGACAAGTCTACAACAACCATTGGTGCTTTCGCTTTAAACTCTATAGGTGTTAGTAATGGCTCAGATTCCTTCATATAGTAACTTGCTTGAAATCCTGTATACATATCATACAAACTTGCATATCGTTCATGCTTAAAATTTATATTCATATCATCGTACGGAAAGTTCTCCGAGTTAAGATACACTTTTAAATTCCTCAAGTGATTATGGGTTAGTTTATCAACTACTACAAAAGCTATTATCGCAAATCGAGGGCGTTCTCTATTAGCTGCTAGCTTAACATTCCAAACATGCTGTGTGCCTTCTGGTAATGTTGGATTCAGATAACAATCCCAACTGCGGAATGCAAGTGGAAGTGAGCCTCCACTCTTAGTCAGACTAAACATTTGTAACTTCTTTTCATCACTCAGAGTGACATGTGGTATTTTCCATACAATGTTAGAAATATTTAGCTTATACTCCTTAGTTCCAATTTTAGTGTTATATACATCTTCCATATTTTTAGTCATGGGTAATATCAACTCATGTTTACAATTTAATAAGACCTTGTTATAATCTTCAGCAAATCCAAGTAAGTATTTAAGAGGCATAGAAAAATTAAAGTATCCGTTCGACAGCTGCCTATCATTTCCATTGAACCAGCCAGAATTCTCTAACATGCAGCTCTCCGTCTTGTTTAAGGAAGCGTAGTTTTTTAAGGTTGTTGAATTCCATTTAATTCATAGCGAACCTCGTCAAAGAGATAACTCATACAATTGTTTTTAAGTTTTCCATCTACAGCAAGCGAGTTATCTGCCAAACAAATTGTGCCCTCAACATTAATAAAACTCTCACAAGGCAATACATATAAGTCCTGATTCTGAATAGTAATCCTAACTTCGTCATTGCTTTTAAATGCTTGTAGATAGGGAGAGTAACTATGATATTCTTTCTTGATTATACTCTCATCCGAATAGGCTTTCTCTCGAACATTCAATACACTACTACTCATTATTTTTTTATTTTTAGACCCAGAGATTTTAAAAATAATTTGTTCTCAGGTGTTAGTACTTTTTTCGTCGACCTGTATCCTTCTGTAGTAGAACATAAAGTGTTCGCTGGGGGTGGATAGCACACGTTTTTATTATTATTATAAATAATCATTATCGTCGCCTCAAGTGTAAGCGAAGTGTCACAACCTCTTTTCTTAAATTAACCAAGTTTCCGTTCTGATCAACGATCCGTATTATTAATGACTGTATCTCGCTCGTATTAACTGGCAAATAAATAAGATTATTTGGTTTCTCACTCAATTTATAGCCTGGCGGAACGTTGAGTGCAAACTCATGCAGAGCATGACTTGATACCTCATTTACATACAATGTTACATTCAAGACGAATCGTATTTACTTTTAAAATGTCAACAGGTTGATCTGATATATGCGTTGCATTTGGTTTTAGTTCTCTTTTATTAAATCCAAATAATTGGCCGATAGAACGCTCTTTGTTAAAGTATATTGAATCTTTTTTAGATGAAATCACTACTTGAAGCGTATTATTATTGCTCTCGATTAGCGGGTGCTTTAATTCATTGGGCTCTATTTTCTTCATTTTCTCTTTAATAAATTCACTTATATCATTAAGCTCATATGATCCCACAGGTATCTCGAAAATATGCTCCCCAATGTGGAATAAATTATTATCGTAGTCCACATTTGGAACCGAGTTGTACATATGGAAATCAATTAGTGCACATTCATAGCTCCCACTTAACTCTATGGGAGGATGATAATTAGCTATTAAAATCGAGTTGTTACCCGTCAACGATAGTGTTGTTGCCATTTCGAAAGATTATTGATAAGTGAATTAATAATGCTAGTTTCTTGCATTTTATTTTATTTTAAATTTGGATAAAATCAGCAAACCCCCTTCTATAACGTCCATTTTCTAGTGGATCATCTTTACTTATTAATAAAAATCCATATTTTTCTCTCCAACAAAATTGACAAATATTCTTAAATGAGTCAAGCGTCATATCCACGCCCACATGATCCTGGTACACATGTTTCATATTTACTTCATCCTGTCTAAGCATAATGATAAGGTTTGCATTATCACGCACAAGATGTTTTGGGATGCGTGTATACGTTTGACACAAATAGAACGCATCTATATTTTTATGTCTACCCATGCAGAAGTATGCTCGAATATTATCCTGTTTTTCACATGCTAAGTCATCAAAAATCATTATCGAGTTCTTTTTGGCATCGCTGGGTGCAACAACATTTTCATTTTCAGAAAATGTAAAATAACCCATTCCTTTTATTGGTTTTATAAGTGTTTATACTCGATACCGAAGGTAAAGAGTATATTGGGTTTGTGCAATGTCCGTCATGGTGTCTGTCCGTCTGTCCGTCTGTATGAACGCAACTTTTTTCCACACCCTTCAAGCTAGAGACTTGAAACTTTTCAATTCTCTTTATCTATGAGATAGTAAATTAAAGTGTCATGATGGGGGTTCTACGATAACTGGGGGGCTCGCAAATCGATAAATTCGATAACTCAAAACCGATAAATCCTCATATTTCGCACATCCTGACAGCTAGAACTACCAAATTTGGTGAGAAGATAGCTACTAGCAACCCCCAAAAAACTGCATCAAAAATTTTGGAGCCCCGCCTACCCATTCCGCTCCCAGCCCCCCCGCATTTTAAAGTCAAAAAAGCCTATATCTCCCACAGTTTTTGAGCTAGAGCCACCAAATTTGGTGCCAATTTAGCTGATGATGACCCCCCAAAAACTGCACCAAAAGTTTGGATGCCACGCCCACCAATACCGCCCTAGCCGCCCCCAGATGCCCCAACGCTTCGTAAAAAACGGGAATGCGTGTATCTTCCAGAGTAGTGGAGCTAGAGCCACCAAATTTGATAGGAAGATAGCTGGTAACGACCCCAAAAGAACTGCATCAAAGTTTTGGAGCCACGCCCACCCATCCCGCCCCCAGCCATCCCGCATTTAGAAATCAGAAAAGCCTATATCTCCCACAGTTTTTTAGCTAGAGTCACCAAATTTGGTGCCAAGATAGATGATGATGACCCCCCAAAAACTGCATCAAAAGTTTGGATGCCACGCCCACCAATAACGCCCTAGCCACCCCCATCTGCCCCAACGCTTCGTCAGAAACGGGAATGCGTGTATATTCCAGAGTAGTGGAGCTAGAGCCACCAAATTTGGTAGGAAGATAGCTGGCAACGACCCCCAACAATCTGCATCAAAGTTTTGGAGCCTAGCCCATCCATTCCGCCCCCCTTTCCCTACCTTATACAAACTTTGAGCTAGAGTCACCAAATTTGGTATGAAGGTAGCATTTGACATTCCACAAGGATCTGCAGCAAAAATTTGGATGCCACGCCCAACCATACCGCCCCCAGCCCCATAGCCCCCCTTTCCCCACTTTATACAAACTTTGAGCTAGAGTCACCAAATTTGGTATGAAGGTAGCATTTGACGTTCCACAAGGATCTGCAGCAAAAATTTGGATGCCACGCCCAACCATACCGCCCCCAGCCCCCCTTTCCCCACTTTATACAAACTTCGAGCTAGAGTCACCAAATTTGGTATGAAGAGAGCAATTGACATCCCACATGGATCGGCAGCTAAAATTAGAAAGCCACGCCCACCCATACCACCCCAAGCCCCATAGCCCCCCTTTCACCACCTTTTACATGCTTCGAGCTAGAGTCACCAAATTTGGTATGAAGGTAGCATTTGACATTCCACAAGGATCTGCAGCAAAAATTTGGATGCCACGCCCAACCATACCGCCCCCAGCCCCATAGCCCCCCTTTCCCCACTTTATACAAACTTTGAGCTAGAGTCACCAAATTTGGTATGAAGGTAGCATTTGACGTTCCACAAGGATCTGCAGCAAAAATTTGGATGCCACGCCCAACCATACCGCCCCCAGCCCCCCTTTCAACACTTTATACAAACTTCGAGCTAGAGTCACCAAATTTGGTATGAAGATAGCAATTGACATCCCACATAGATCTGCACCAAAAATTTGAATACCACGCCCAACCATACCGCCCGCAGCCTCCCTTTACCCACTTTATACAAACTTCGAGCTAGAGTCACCAAATATGGTATGAAGAGAGCAATTGACATCCCACATGGATCTGCAGCAAAAATTAGAAAGCCACGCCCACCCATACCACCCCAAGCCCCATAGCCCCCCTTTCACCACCTTCTACAAACTTCGAGCTAGAGTCACCAAATTTGGTATGAAGATAGCAATTGACATCCCACATAGATCGGCACCAAAATTTTGAATACCACGCCCAACCATACCGCCCGCAGCCTCCCTTTCCCCACTTTATACAAACTTCGAGCTAGAGTCACCAAATATGGTATGAAGATAGCAATTGACATCCCACATAGATCGGCACCAAAAATTTGAATACCACGCCCAACCATACCGCCCCCAGCCCCCCTTTCCCCACTTTTAAAACTTTGAGCTAGAGTCACCAAATTTGTTATGAAGGTAGCATATGACATTCCACAAGGACCTGCAGCAAAAATTTGGATGCCACGCCCAACCATACCGCCCCCAGCCCCATAGCCCCCCTTTCCCCACTTTATACAAACTTAGAGCTAGAGTCACCAAATTTGGTATGAAGGTAGCATTTGACGTTCCACAAGGATCTGCAGCAAAAATTTGGATGCCATGCCCAACCATACCGCCCCCAGCCTCCCTTTCCCCACTTTATACAAACTTTGAGCTAGAGTCACCAAATATGGTATGAAGAGAGCAATTGACATCCCACATGGATCTGCAGCAAAAATTAGAAAGCCACGCCCACCCATACCACCCCAAGCCCCATAGCCCCCCTTTCACCACCTTCTACAAACTTCGAGCTAGAGTCACCAAATTTGGTATGAAGATAGCAATTGACATCCCACATAGATCGGCACCAAAAATTTGAATACCACGCCCAACCATACCGCCCGCAGCCTCCCTTTCCCCACTTTATACAAACTTCGAGCTAGAGTCACCAAATATGGTATGAAGATAGCAATTGACATCCCACATAGATCGGCACCAAAAATTTGAATACCACGCCCAACCATACCGCCCCCAGCCCCCCTTTCCCCACTTTTAAAACTTTGAGCTAGAGTCACCAAATTTGTTATGAAGGTAGCATATGACATTCCACAAGGACCTGCAGCAAAAATTTGGATGCCACGCCCAACCATACCGCCCCCAGCCCCCCTTTCCCCACTTTATACAAACTTCGAGCTGGAGTCACCAAATTTGGTATGAAGAGAGCAATTGATATCCCACATGGATCGGCAGCAAAAATTTGAAAGCCACGCCCACCCATACCGCCCCAAGCCCCATAGCCCCCGTTTCACCACCTTTTACATGCTTCGAACTAGAGTCACTAAATTTGGTATGAAGGTAGCATTTGACATTCCACAAGGATCTGCAGCAAAAATTTGGATGCCACGCCCAACCATACCGCCCGCAGCCCCCCTTTCCCCACTTTATACAAACTTCGAGCTAGAGTCACCAAATTTGGTATGAAGATAGCAATTGACATTCCACATAGATCTGCACCAAAAATTTGAATGCCACGCCCAACCATACCGCCCCCAGTCCCCCTTTCCCCACTTTTGCAAACTTTGAGCTAGAGTCACCAAATTTGGTATGAAGATAGCAATTGACATCCCACATGGATGGGCATCAAAATTTTTAATACTGGTATCGAGTATACCGCAGTCGGTTGCGTCCGACTGCAACGTTTCCACTTGTTTTCTTGATGTAACTGCTTGCTTACAAACTCATTATTACTGTTTATTCTTGAAATGATTTCATTGCTAACTTTGTTAACATCATCTAATAACTTAGTTACTTCGTTAGTTATTTCATTCATTTTGCTTTCCATATCCTTTAACTTATTATTTCTTTGTTCGACTAACTGAGTAACATAAGCCGTTTGATTTTTTATACTCGATACCGAAGGTAAAGAGTATATTGGTTTTGTGCAATGTCCGTTTTTTCCACTGTGCAAGTTTTCTCCACACCCTTCAAGCTAGAGACTTGAAACTTTCCAATTCTCTTTATCTATGGGATAGTATATTAAAGTGTCAAGATTGCGGTTCTACGATAACTGGGGGGCTGGCAAATCGATAAATTCGATAACTCAAAAACGATAAATCCGCATATTTCACACACCCTTACAGCTAGAACTACCACATTTGGTAAGAAGATAGCTACTAGCAACCCCCAAAAAACCAAAAGTTTGGATGCCACGCCCACCAATACCGCCCTAGCCGCCCCCAGATGCCCCAACGCTTCGTAAAAAACGGGAATGCGTGTATCTTCCAGAGTAGTGGAGCTAGAGCCACCAAATTTGGTAGGAAGATAGCTGGTAACGACCCCAAAATAACTGCATCAAAGTTTTGGAGCCACGCCCACCCATCCCGCCGCCAGCCCCCCCGCATTTAGAAATCAGAAAAGCCAATATCTCCCACAGTTTTTTAGCTAGAGTCACCAAATTTGGTGCCAAGATAGATGATGATGACCCCCCAAAAACTGCATCAAAAGTTTGGATGCCACGCCCACCAATACCGCCCTAGCCACCCCCATCTGCCCCAACGCTTCGTCAAAACGGGAATGCGTGTATATTCCAGAGTAGTGGAGCTAGAGCCACCAAATTTGGTAGGAAGATAGCTGGCAACGACCTCCAACAATCTGCATCAAAGTTTTGGAGCCTAGCCCATCCATTCCGCCCCCCTTTCCCCACCTTATACAAACTTTGAGCTAGAGTCACCAAATTTGGTATGAAGGTAGCATTTGACATTCCACAAGGATCTGCAGCAAAAATTTGGATGCCACGCCCAACCATACCGCCCCCAGCCCCATAGCCCCCCTTTCCCCACTTTATACAAACTTCGAGCTAGAGTCACCAAATTTGGTATGAAGGTAGCAATTGACATCCCACATGGATCGGCAGCAAAAATTTGAATGCCACGCCCACCCATACCGCCCCAAGCCCCATAGCCCCCCCTTTCCCCACCTTATACAAACTTTGAGCTAGAGTCAACAAATTTGGTAGGAAGGTAGCATTTGACATTCCACAAGGATCTGCAGAAAAAATTTGGATGCCACGCCCAACCATACCGCCCCCAGCCCCCCTTTCCCCACTTTATACAAACTTTGAGCTAGAGTCACCAAATTTGGTATGAAGGTAGCATTTGACATTCCACAAGGATCTGCAGCAAAAATTTGGATGCCACGCCCAACCATACCGCCCCCAGCCCCCCTTTCCCCACCTTATACAAACTTTGAGCTAGAGTCAACAAATTTGGTATGAAGGTAGCATTTGACATCCCACAAGGATCTGCAGCAAAAATTTGGATGCCACGCCCAACCATACCGCCCCCAGCCCCCCTTTCCCCACTTTTACAAACTTTGAGCTAGAGTCACAAAATTTGTTATGAAGGTAGCAATTGACATTCCACAAAGATCTGCATCAAAAATTTGGATGATATTCCACCCATACCGCCCCCAGCCTCCCTTTCCCCACTTTATACAAACTTCGAGCTAGAGTCACCAAATTTGGTATGAAGATAGCAATTGACATCCCACATGGATGGGCATCAAAATTTTTAATACTGGTATCGAGTATACCGCAGTCGGTTGCGTCCGACTGCAACGTTTCCACTTGTTTTTAATTCAAATACTTCAACATCATCGTATTCTTTGATTACCAAATCATTGTTATTTATGGGGCTGATTGAATTTTTAATGCGTTTGTTTTGGGCATTTAGGTTACCATCCTCATCAATATGAATTCCACTAACAGCTTCAATCCCCCTTTTTAACTTCTGTGAGCGTTCTTTATCGTTCGAGAAATGACCAAACTTGTCAAGAGACATATTAATAATAAGAATATTTAATGAGTGTATATCATATTTATTAAAAAATTATTTTTGCCTCTCGCAACTCTTCAACTATCGATACAATTTCATTATTATGACTACTGTTACCAGCTGCCTGTGAAGCGATCAAAAGCTTAAGTCTATTTACAATTTCATTAGGATTGTCCCAGTATACATAATTTGGTTTATGCTTGTTGAGCATCATAAGAGTTCCGCCTTTATGTGTAGATTTTTTATTATTCAAAGGTGTAGACACTGCACTTGGCTCAACAACTTTCGGGAAAAGTTTTTTTATTATATCAGTATACTTTTTGGAGCGATTACCCTTTAGTGCTTCATTTGGCTGATGATTTCTTCTATGAGCATTTGTTTTTGACAAGATTTCCTTATATGCATCTAGATCCAATTGGTTATAAGCATGTGAATTTTTAAAAAAGATTAAAGAATACAGTCCAGGAGTAAGATTCCACTTTTCACCCGTTTCCAGTTCTAGTCTTTTGTTGTTTACGTTTATTTTAGAGCTGCCTAATTTAGTTTCTCCTTTATTTTTACTTGGTCCAAACGCTTTATCTAACTGTCCCTCACGCTCTAACTCATTTAGACTAAGATTAAAACTATCATCACTTACTACATTTAACTGATTATAATCTTTATTGCCTACTGAAGCGGAGTTAATATAGCTTTGTTCACTCGATATAAGCGAATCATGCAATGACTCTTTTTCATCAATTTCCCCATCTATTGCATCATAAAATTCACTAGTATTATTTCCATTCTCTGCCACCTCATTTACACTTTTATCTTTCTCTTCTTTTTTGATTCGGGGGTATGGCCTAATTTCCCTATTTCTTTTAATAATCTTTTTGAGTGGTTCTGTTATAGGCTTAAATGTTTCCTCCAACTGGTATTCATCCGCAGCTTTACCCAATTTAATACTTCGAAATTTTCTTTTTAACGCGTTTCTGGTTTTTGTAAGCTCCTTTAGTATATGCTCATTCATTTTAGTATATTTATGATAGTAAGCCAATAAACAGTGTTTTTTTTTCTGTTATTTTTATGTTTTTCAGAAACAGTGTTATTTTTTTTTTGCTGTTATTTTTATGTTTTTCAGAAACAGTGTTTTTTCTGTCATTTGTTGTTATTTTTCATAAACAGTGTTTTTTTTTCTGGTATCTTTATGTTTTTCAGAAACAGTGTTTTTTTTCTATTTTTTGTTGTTATTTTTCATAAACAGCTTGTTGTTGTTTTATTGTTATTTTTTATTTTTTTGGCTTTCAAGAAACAGGGGGCTTGCTATATGTGAACTAATCAGATACTCCAAACAAACTGAGATAGTTTAAAGCGGCTCTTAACATAATTAACATGATTTTTAACATAAGTTATGCTCAGAGCGGAAACAAAATACTGATTTTGGTGGGGAGTTGCAGATGCATACTTTTAGGCATAAACATTCCGGCCCCCTTGCAATATAATTGCAAAAAAAAGAGACTGGAGGGGGGGGCGGACCTTATGGGCTGCACACTCCAGATAGGATCCACCCAAAAGCAGTATTTTGGGCCACTGGACCGTGGTCGCTCGGAATAACGCCCTGTTGGATCACCATGCCGTAGATATCGGCGCCCAACACTATGCTGACCGTCGAAGGTCGGAACCAGGCGTCATCCGCTAGGATAATATTGGGAACGCCCTTCCGTAAGCGTTCGTCAATCAGCGTTGAAGGGGTCCGGAAGTTAAGCTGGGACTCAATACGCAGGCGGACTTCCCGATCAAAACTTCCAGTTGTGGATCGGATGCGAGCACTGACCCTCTCACCCGCATCGAGCCAGGTGGCGGAAAGGCCCAGTGCCTTTGCCAGTGAGGCATCAATGCGGCTGGTCGGGCTACATGGATCCACCAGCGCTCGCATCTGGAACGTTTTCCCCTTCGCGACGATGGCCACGCTCGCGGTGGGCAGGAGTGTGATTCCTTCGGGGATGGGTGAGCGAGCACGTGGACTGCGTTGCCGGATTGGCGATGGGCTCCTTGATGGACGGGGCGACTCTTGCTCATCCAGGTGGAGCAGAGTGTGATGCTCGCCATCGCAAATGCGACATTTGTCGCCGCTCCTGCAGGATCGCCCAGAGTGCTGGTGTGCCAGACAGTTGGGGCAGTATTTATTAATCAATACTGCCCGGAGCCGCTTCTCAGCATTGAGGTGCATGAACCGCTGGCACTTTTTCAACGCGTGAACGCCCCGGCACACACGGCAGCGGAAGGACGCCGTGCCACGCAGCTGCTGAGTTGCCCTTTGTGCCCGTTGTGCCTTGATGGGTGCCATGTTGCTTCGTTCGGAAATTCTGGGAATACACAAAAAACAGAAATTAGCAAAATAACTCTTGTTGACTGAAACGGTTAGTCACGATTTCAACAAAGGAGTTGGATTGTTGGGCTCGGAATGGAGTGGAAGGAGGATAAGTTTGGCCACGGGCCTTTTAATAAGTCTGCGGGTAGTGAGCACGTCGACCACTCGGACCCGGTCATCCTGTCCTGGGTGGGTTTCCTTGACGCGTCCCAAGCGCCATTCGTTCGATGCAAGATTATCCTCCTTGACAACTACCATGTCACCCTGTTGTAGGTTCCTCTCGGGTAGTTGCCACTTAGTCCTCTTGTGTAGCTCCTTCAAGTACTCTTCCTTCCAACGGAAACAGACGTGTTGGTTGAGAGCCTTGAGCCGTTGCCATCTATTTAAAATTGACGCTGCATTCCCTTCAATCTCCGGCTCCGCTACAGAAAGAAGTGGGCCTCCTACTAGGAAATGCCCTGGAGTAAGAGCCAGCAGATCTGTCACGTCTTCGGATAACGGAGAGATTGGTCTCGAGTTCAAACAGGCTTCGATCTTGGAGAGCAGGGTGGAGAGCTCTTCAAATGTATATTTGAAGGTTGAGGTCGACTTGTAAAACAGTGTCTTGAAGCTTTTGACACCGGCTTCCCACAGGCCACCCATATGTGGCGCACCTGGTGGGTTGAAATGCCACGAGAGACAATGGTGACTATATGTTGTCTCGACGCGCGTCTTGGTAGCCTCCAAGAAGTCGCGGGTAATGACTCTAGAGGCTCCCACGAACGTTTTTCCATTGTCGGAGTATACTTTGGACGGGCAGCCGCGTCTTGCTATGAAACGAGCAAACGCTGCAAGGAATTTGTCCGAAGTCAAGTCGGAGGTGGCTTCAAGATGGATAGCTTTTGTGCTGAAACACACAAAGACACATACATAGCCCTTGGTTATGAGGCAGGCACGACCCGTGTAGTTCTTTATGTCGAAAGGACCAGCAAAGTCGATGCCAGTATGTGTAAAGGGACGTGAAAAAGTCGACCTCTCTTCGGGTAAGGTGCCCATGAGCTGAGTTTGGAGCCTTTTTTTGAACACGATGCAGACCCGACAGGAATTGGTCACGGATGTGATAAGCGTCTTAAGCTTGGGAATCCAATACTTGGAACGGATAAGGCGCATCATTAATTGATTTCCGCCATGCATTGATATTTTATGCGTGAATTCTACGAGGAGACGACTGAACGAGCATGAATACGGAAGTATGACAGGATGCCGTACATCATAATTAAGATTGCAGGATTTGCTGAGTCGACCGGAAGCTCTCATAATTCCTTGTGGATCAAGGAACGGATTGAAGTTAAGTATGTGGCTGGAAGCCGGCAAGCTATGCTTGTCAAGAAGGCACTTATACTCTTTCGAATAAGAGGTTCGTTGAGTAAGGGCAACGAGTCGTTCCTGAACTTCTTGAAGTTCACTATTTTGGAGTAGCTGTGATGGGAACAGCACAGAGGATTGACGACATCGTTTAGCAAATCGGAAAACGTAGGCGAGTACTCGTAACGCTCTGCCGAAATCTGAGAACCGCTCAAGTGGATCAGACGGAGACAATTCAGCAATGTGGACCTTAACTGGACGCTGCTCTAGGTCAGTCTCCAGACATGAGTCAGCTGGAACAGGCCATTGCTTCTGAGGCAGACCCAGCCAGTCGGGTCCATTCCACCACAGATGGCTGTCTCTCAGCTCCTGTGGCGAGACTCCGCGGCTGGCTAAATCTGCTGGATTGTCTTCTGACCGCACGTGTGACCAGGTCCGACAATCAGTGATTTGCCCGATCTTGGAAACGCGGTTGGCGACAAACGTGGTCCAGGAGCAAGGAGATCTGCGAAGCCAGGCCAAAACGATGGTGGAGTCCGTCCAGTAAAACGATGCGCACTTTCCTATGGGCATCTGCGGGATGAGGGCTGAGGATAGTTCCGCGAGAAGAACAGCTCCACACAGTTCGAGTCGAGGGAGCGACACTGTCTTGACTGGAGCTACTCTGGTCTTGGACGTCAGAAGATGGACGGATATGTGATGGTCTATTTCCACGCGAACATACAGTGCTGCCCCGTAAGCCTTTTGAGAGGCATCGCAGAAACCATGGATCTGGATGGATGCTTCCGGCTGAAAAGAGACCCAACGAGGTACTCGAATATCTCCAAGACGGGGATGATAAGAGAGAAAATCTTCCCAACGCTGAAACAGCTCGGACGGCAAGGGATCGTCCCACCCAAGCTCATGAAGCCAGATTTCCTGCATGAAAATCTTCGCACGAACGATGACAGGTGCCAGCCATCCCGCTGGATCGAAGAGCTTTGCTATTTCCGAAAGGACTTCACGTTTTGTGATGGATTTCCTTGTAGGAATTTTGGAGGGCGCAAAGAAAAACTCATCTGTGTTGGCTTGCCATCGGATCCCCAAAGTCTTGGCAACGCTGGCCTCTTCGAATTCCAAGAAGTCTTCTCTCAGAAGGTGGTCCTTGGGAATGTCTTGGAGGAGTTCCTTGTCGTTCGATGTCCATTTTCGAAGGGGAAAGCCCGCTGAACTCATAGCGTCTTGCAGCTCCTTGATGCTGGATATCGCGCATTGCCTGGTGTGAGCTCCTGCTAATACATCGTCAACGTACATATAATTGGAAATGATGTCACTAGCACGCGGAAATTGTGCTAGCACATCTGTAGCGAGCTGCTGCAAAACGCGGATGGCCAGGAACGGTGCGCAATTTACGCCAAACGTAACTGTGTTGAGCTCATAGTCACAGAGCTCTCCATCCTTGTTCCGGTAAAGGATTCTTTGAAATGGCGTGTGTATTGGCTTTACTAGAATTTGACGATTCATCTTAGTAATGTCGGCGTTGAAGCCGTAACGAAAAAAACGCCATTTCAGGATCTGAATAGTCAGATCGGACTGTAAGACAGGACCTGCATGAAGGACATCATTCAGGCTCTTACCATTAGTGGATTGACTGGAGGCGTTAAACACAACGCGAACTTTTGTGGTAGTGCTGTCAGGTTTGAAAACCGCATGGTGTGGAAGATAAAAGTTCACAGTATCTATAGTAGGGGGGACTCGTCTCATGTGACATAAGTCCAGATATTCCTGGATCACGGAGTCGTACTGCTCTTTTAATGGAATGTTTCTGTTTAAACGGTTCTCGTTTTTTTGAAACTGAGCCAGTGCGATTGACCTTGAATGTCCTAGGTTGATGTGATCAGGATCTTTGAAGGGGAGAGCGACAATATATTTGCCACTATCATCTCTTGTTGTTGTGCGCATAAAGTAGTCTTCGCATATGGCATCAGACTCCTTTACTGGCTTCGTAGGGAGATCCTCCACCTCCCAAAACTTTGTGAGGAGGTTTTCCAACCGTTGGTCATTCTTGACCGTGACTCGTGTTGAAAAAGCGGAGATAGAGGATGAAGCACAAGTAGTTATTGGGCCGGTGAGAATCCAACCGAAAATGGTTTCTTGACCCAATAATGCGCCACAAATATTAGGAATAGAGCCGCCTAGCAGGATGGATGGAAGGATATCTGCGCCTAATAGCACATCTATCTGCGAACTCTTGTAAAAATTAGGTCAGCCAGCGGAATATTGGGAAGGTCTCGCAACGCACTTCCGGGAATCGTATGTGAAGGTAGAGTACCTGCCACATTTGGAAGCACAAACGCTGAAGCTTCAATGCGAACTCTCGGCTTCGATGGGGATCCTATGTTGAAGTGACATAACTTCTCAGGATTGGCTGATACAGCTTGGTTAAGTCCGGCAACTTGGGCTGTTACACGTTTAAACGGGAGTTTGATGATTCTAAACATTCGTTCTGAAATGAATGTGGCTTCGGAGCCAGAATCGATCAACGCACGAGCCTTATAACATGTGCCAAGGTGGCATATGTTTATAATAGCAGTGCCTAAAAGAACACCTTGCGTGTTCGACGTGAAATAGTTGTGGATGTTTGCCGAACTTTGGTCTGAAGTGGACTGTATTGGTTGACTTGGAAGGTACGGAGTAGCAGCAGAACTTAACGATGACCTGGTGGTCGTTTGAGTAGGAGGGTCACCACGATGCAACAATGTATTATGGCGACCTTTGCAAGTGAAGCAGTTATGGCTGCTTGTGCATTCTTTAAGCTGATGTCCTCTGGCGAAGCAGTTCAGACATAGCTGCTGCTGTTTAATGTAGGAGGCCCGTTCTATAACTGCCATTTGCAGAAACCGTGGGCAGACACGCACTGGATGATTCTCTTTGGAACAAAGCTTACAGGTAGAATTGGCTTTGGAGCTTGTGTCTTTACCTTAACCTTCGCTTCGAAAGAGTTGATCTTTTTCTTATTAAGATCCTTGCGATCGGACTGACTTGGGGCGTTCATAGGCCTCATGTCTTCTATCGCTTCCAGCGTACGATGGCGCTCAGTCAGATAATTGTTAAATTCGACCCAGGTTGGAATATCGGACTTATTGTGGAGTGACTGTTCCCACAAGGACAGGGTAAGTTTCGGCAGTCTGGATGAGCATAGGAATACTAGCAAGCAATCCCAATTTTCGATGCTGACCTTAGCTAGCTCAAAAGCTGTCAAACACCCTTGGATTGTGCTCTGGAGCTCTTTTAGCGCCTTACCAGACTCTTGGGAAACCGACGGTAGACTAAAAAGGATTCTAAGCTGACTGTTAACTAACAGCCGCTTATTTTCGAATCTTTCCGAAAGATTCTGCCACGCTGAATGAAAACCGTCATTTGTCAATGGAGATTTTGAAACAATACCCTTTGCCTCGCCGCTTGTCTTAGCATTGAGGTGGAACAGTTTCTCGACTGGGGTCAGTCTAGAATTATTAATATAAATCGCTGTAAAAAGATCCCGGAAAGTGGGCCAGCGCAGATAGTCTCCATCGAAGACTTCTGTATCAATTGGGGGAAGACTACAACCTCTTGAGATGGAAGGAAGAGATGATTGTAGTTGCTTATTTTTTGAGGATGCTGCGTCTATATTCTCGCTCAATTGAGCTACGCATCGTTCATATACGGAATATGAATGATCATATTTCCCTTGTAAACTTTGCAAATCTTCCATGGAACCGCCGTCTTGCAGAAGGGTTTGGGAAGCTTGTTCAAACGCAAGCTCTACTTTTTCCCATAAGGATCGGATTTGATCCCGGCGCACCTGTAGCGTAAACAGTGATTCGCCGGCTGAATTGGAAAATCTAGCTTCGAATTGGCCTAGCCTGTCCGACACAGCAATGAACTCTTTGGACGCCATTTTGGACTGAGCTATGATTTTTTTTTATTCCTGTCTGGTAATACGGGCGCTGTCTTCCGGAATTGCTAAACTCTCTGCTTTGAGCTTAGGCTTATCACTAACTTGAGGTTTGGACGGACCAGCGGACGGTTTTGATTCCAACTTACTACCAGACTTAGACTTGTCGCTTGGCGCTGAGGAGCTGCGAGCGCTTGACAAGGAAGAACGACGGGCCTTTGAAAGGGAAGGACGAAGTTTCGCTTTTTGCTTTTGGTCTTCTGACATAATAGGCTCTCTACGGAGCCGAAAACAAATGGACGAAGACCAAGGAAATTACCAAAAGCACAAATCAATAGGCAACAGGCAGAACAAAAAATATACCCAAAAAACAAAAAAAATACCAATGTGTGAGTATTTTTCACCAACGGAAAGTGTATATTTTTATTTAAAAAGGAGAAAAAATATACCAAAAAAAATACCAAAATATGAGTATTTTTTACCAACGGAAAGTGTATATTTTTATTTAAAAAGGAGAAAAAATATACCAAAAAATACTAAAACATACCAAAATATGAGTATTTTTTACCAACGGAAAGTGTATATTTTTATTTAAAAAAGAGAAAAAAAATATACCAAAAATACTAAAAATACCAAAATATGAGTATTTTTTACCAACGGAAAGTGTATATTTTTATTTAAAAAGAGAAAAAAAATATACCAAAAAATACTAAAAAATACCAAAATATGAGTATTTTTTACCAACGGAAAGTGTATATTTTTATTTAAAAGGAGAAAAAAAAATATACCAAAAATACTAAAAAATACCAAAATATGAGTATTTTTTACCAACGGAAAGTGTATATTTTTATTTAAAAAGGAGAAAAAAATATACCAAAAAATACTAAAAAATACCAAAATATGAGTATTTTTTACCAACGGAAAGTGTATATTTTTATTTAATAAAGAGAAAAAAATATATCAAAAAATACTAAAAAATACCAAAATATGAGTATTTTTTACCAACGGAAAGTGTATATTTTTATTTAAAAGGAGAAAAAAAATATACCAAAAAATACTAAAAAATACCAAAATATGAGTATTTTTTACCAACGGAAAGTGTATATTTTTATTTAAAAAGGAGAAAAAAAAATATACCAAAAAATACTAAAAAAATACCAAAATATGAGTATTTTTACCAACGGAAAGTGTATATTTTTATTTAAAAAAGGAGCAAAAAAATATACCAAAAAATACTAAAAAATACCAAAATATGAGTATTTTTTACCAACGGAAAGTGTATATTTTTATTTAAAACAAGGAAAAAATATATACCAAAAAAAAAAAAAAAATGTACAATACAAAAAATATTAATTTATTATTTTTTTTATTATTTATTTATTATTTGCGCTTAACTTTTATTTATAGCTCAATGTATACACAGCTAGTCGGATATGCCCCACTTGCGGAAGGGTGTACTAAATATTGCAAGTTAACTCTTGAAAATGGGTATACCCCACTTGTAAGCAAAAAAAATTTGTAGGGTATACTCCACCGTTGGTTTGACTTATGCTGTGTTATATGGAATTGGAACGTGTTAATGTATATATGTATATGCAGTGGCACCGGTACTTTTGTATGTGGAAGTTTGATGACTTCGTTTGACCTACCGGCTGTGCCAAGGTTAACGTCTTTAGTCATGTAATATATATGTATATGTTATAGCACAAAATGTGTAATTATGGGTTTGGATAACTCACAAGTGGGAGCAATTGCGGACACGGAACACTTGTTAATTGCTTTTACATAAATGTGTGTTGAACTTTGTCACAATTAAACGCACATAAATATGAAACGTTCATACGGAAAACAATTGTGAGCAAAAAGAGGGAAAAAAAAACTTAGCACCATGTACATATGTATGCGTCAAGACGGAATTGCATTGGAATGTATGTACATGCATGTACATATGTACATGCAGTTGGATCAGACGCAACGGAAAAAGTGCAAGTATTAATTTTATCGGAGAATATTAAACTGACTGCGTTTAATACTGATAAAATAAATGCACACGGACAAATAATGTCACAAAAATGTAAATCATTACTTATCTGTGGTCTCTTTTGTAGGTTGTGTGTGTGTGTGTGTGTGCGTGTGTATGGATAGTCCACCGAAGCTTGCTGGGGCGAGTGATAATTAATTAATCCTAATTATCCGGCTCGAAGGACCATGAAAATGTGGAGGATGGTGGAACTTTCCAAAAACTAAGCACTCGCGATCGATGCTAGTAAATTACTTATAACTTTTTGGGTCGAGTAGACGAGGTGAAAAATTGAATACGCGCGGTTATGGTCTGTGTAACTGCTTCAATTTATTGTCGAATTAGTACTAAAAACTATGTAGCCGAGCTGAGCTTGCTCAGCGGCTCTTAACATAATTAACATGATTTTTAACATAAGTTATGCTCAGAGCGGAAACAAAATACTGATTTTGGTGGGGAGTTGCAGATGCATACTTTTAGGCATAAACACCCTCTAAAATGTGGGATATGTTTGCGTGCGAATTTTATAATATCAATGTTCGAAAGCGGTTCATTGGGCAGCTCATTCATAAAAAATTAATTTTTATACTCGCTACCGAAGGTAAAGAGTATATTGGTTTTGTGCAATGTCCGTCATGGTGTCTGTCCGTCTGTCCGTCTGTCCGTCCGTATGTGTGCAAGTTTTTTCCACACCCTTCAAGCTAGAGACTTTCCAATTCACTTTATCTATGGGATAGTATATTAAAGTGTCAAGATGGGGGTTCTACGATAACTGGGTGGCTGGCAAATCGATAAATTCGATAACTCAAAAACGATAAATACGCATATTTCACACACCCTTACAGCTAGAACTACCAAATTTGGTAAGAAGATAGCTACTAGCAACCCCCAAAAAACTGCATCAAAAATTTTGGAGCCACGCCCCCCCATTCCGCCCCCAGACCCCCCGCACTTTAAAGTCAAAAAAGCCTATATCTCCCACAGTTTTTGAGCTAGAGCCACCAAATTTGGTGCCAATTTAGCTGATGATGACCCCCCAAAAACTGCACCAAATGCCACGTTTGGATGCCACGCCCACCAATACCGCCCTAGCCGCCCCAGATGCCCCAACGCTTCGTAAAAAAACGGGAATGCGTGTATCTTCCAGAGTAGTGGAGCTAGAGCCACCAAATTTGGTAGGAAGATAGCTGGTAACGACCCCAAAAGAACTGCACCAAAGTTTTGGAGCCACGCCCACCCATCCCGCCCCCAGCCCCCCCGCATTTAGAAATCAGAAAAGCCTATATCTCCCACAGTTTTTTAGCTAGAGTCACCAAATTTGGTGCCAAGATAGATGATGATGACCCCCCAAAAACTGCATCAAAAGTTTGGATGCCACGCCCACCAATACCGCCCTAGCCACCCCCATCTGCCCCAACGCTTCGTCAAAAACGGGAATGCGTGTATATTCCAGAGTAGTGGAGCTAGAGCCACCAAATTTGGTAGGAAGATAGCTGGCAACGACCCCCAACAATCTGCATCAAAGTTTTGGAGCCTAGCCCATCCATTCCGCCCCCCTTTCCCCACCTTATACAAACTTTGAGCTAGAGTCACCAAATTTGGTATGAAGGTAGCATTTGACATTCCACAAGGATCTGCAGCAAAAATTTGGATGCCACGCCCAACCATACCGCCCCCAGCCCCCCTTTCCCCACTTTATACAAACTTTGAGCTAGAGTCACCAAATTTGGTATGAAGGTAGCATTTGACATTCCACAAGGATCTGCAGCAAAAATTTGGATGCCACGCCCAACCATACCGCCCGCAGCCCCCCTTTCCCCACCTTATACAAACTTTGAGCTAGAGTCAACAAATTTGGTATGAAGGTAGCATTTGACATTCCACAAGGATCTGCAGCAAAAATTTGGATGCCACGCCCAACCATACCGCCCCCAGCCCCCCTTTCCCCACTTTTACAAACTTTGAGCTAGAGTCACCAAATTTGGTATGAAGGTAGCATTTGACATTCCACAAGGATCTGCAGCAAAAATTTGGATGCCACGCCCAACCCCACTTTATACAAACTTTGAGCTAGAGTCACCAAATTTGGTATGAAGGTAGCAATTGACATTCCACAAAGATCTGCATCAAAAATTTGGATGATATTCCACCCATACCGCCCCCAGCCCCCCTTTCCCCACTTTATACAAACTTCGAGCTAGAGTCACCAAATTTGGTATGAAGATAGCAATTGACATCCCACATGGATGGGCATCAAAATTTTTAATACTGGTATCGAGTATACCGCAGTCGGTTGCGTCCGACTGCAACGTTTCCACTTGTTTTATTTGTGGTTAAACCAAAATCTTTTTGATACGGTTTTAAATAGAGACCACTACCTAAAGCAATGGCTTCCATTTTTCTATTATGCCGTTTATTCTCTTCTAGCTCTTTTTTAGCATTCTTAGCATTATTAATGCTTTTAGCAATAGCTGCTCCACCAGATGCCATTCCTCCTAATGCACTGAGCGCTGTCAAGATTGGCACAAGTGGTAAAAAACCTCCAATTTTTGGAACGTTGATTACTCTAGGAATAACAACTGTATTTTTCTTATTTCCAATGGTCTTTGATAAAGCTTTTCGGGCTACTTTAATCGCAGCTTGAATGCCAAGTGGTTTTTCTTTCTTTAACACTCGGGTTGCGTCTCGAACGATATTCATAAATTTTTTCTTGTTTTTACATGACTTTTGTTTCTTTTGTTTTTGTGGGAGGCCCATACCAAATTTTTTCTTTGCTTTCATTGCGTTTGTAACGAAATATGCAGAAGATTTTTCACCGAGAGTACTATCAGATGCTTTTACACGCTTCCACGCTCTTTCAGCTAGTATTGAGTCAGCTTTATGACGATTTTCCAGATCTTTATATTTAGAATAGGCTATGTCGTGCTCTCTACAAGCGGCATCCAAGGGATTTATTCCTTTGTCAGCAACTAAACGATCTTTAAGCTTTGTTCCTGGACCACAAAACTGATATCCCGGTATGTGCAGCTCAACTGGTAGGGAGTTTATTATTTTATTAACAATACCTCTTCCTAGGTAGAGTGGTGGTTTGTTACTAGTAGTTTTATAAAAGCGCAACACCATTTTATTTGTTGTTTATTCTTCAATGAGATTTTAGCAAGTAACGATCTACTCAAAAGAGTTACATTAATATGCGTTTAATCAAACAAAAAAATGACATAGAAGTAAAAAATATCGATTGTAAAAATGGTGATGTCAAACAACTTAGACATAGTAGCTTGTTACCCAATTCAATAAGAGCTCTAATTGTCGGACCTTCAAATTGCGGGAAAACCAATGTTATGATTAGTTTAATTGAAAGCCCTAACGGATTAAAGTTTGAGAATATTTACTTATATTCAAAGTCATTATATCAGCCTAAATATGAATACTTAAAAACACTTATAAAACCAATAAAAGGAATGGGTTATTTTACATTTTCTGAAAATGAAAATGTTGTTGCACCCAGCGATGCCAAAAAGAACTCGATAATGATTTTTGATGACGTAGCATGTGAAAAACAGGATAATATTCGAGCATGCTTCTGCATGGGTAGACATAAAAATATAGATGCGTTCTATTTGTGTCAAACGTATACACGCATCCCAAAACATCTTGTGCGTGATAATGCAAACCTTATCATTATGTTTAGACAGGAATATGAAACATGTGTACCAGGATCATGTGGGCGTGGATATGACGCTTGACTCATTTAAGAATATTTGTCAATTTTGTTGGAGAGAAAAATATGGATTTTTATTAATAAGTAAAGATGATCCACTAGAAAATGGACGTTATAGAAGGGGGTTTGCTGATTTTATCCAAATTTAAAATAAAATAAAATGCAAGAAACTAGCATTATTAATTCACTTATCAATAATCTTTCGAAATGGCAACAACACTATCGTTGACGGGTAACAACTCGATTTTAATAGCTAATTATCATCCTCCCATAGAGTTAAGTGGGAGCTATGAATGTGCACTAATTGATTTCCATATGTACAACTCGGTTCCAAATGTGGACTACGATAATAATTTATTCCACATTGGGGAGCATATTTTCGAGATACCTGTGGGTTCATATGAGCTTAATGATATAAGTGAATTTATTAAAGAGAAAATGAAGAAAATAGAGCCCAATGAATTAAAGCACCCGCTAATCGAGAGCAATAATATTACGCTTCAAGTAGTGATTTCATCTAAAAAAGATTCAATATACTTTAACAAAGAGCGTTCTATCGGCCAATTATTTGGATTTAATAAAAGAGAACTAAAACCAAATGCAACGCATATATCAGATCAACCTGTTGACATTTTAAAAGTAAATACGATTCGTCTTGAATGTAACATTGTATGTAAATGAGGTATCAAGTCATGCTCTGCATGAGTTTGCACTCAACGTTCCGCCAGGCTATAAATTGAGTGAGAAACCAAATAATCTTATTTATTTCCCAGTTAATACGAGCGAGATACAGTCATTAATAATACGGATCGTTGATCAGAACGGAAACTTGGTTAACTTAAGAAAAGAGGTTGTGACACTTCGCTTACACTTGAGGCGACGATAATGATTATTTATAATAATAATAAAAACGTGTGCTATCCACCCCCAGCGAACACTTTGAGTTCTACTACAGAAGGATACAGGTCGACGAAAAAAGTACTAACACCTGAGAACAAATTATTTTTAAAATCTCTGGGTCTAAAAATAAAAAAATAATGAGTAGTAGTGTATTGAATGTTCGAGAGAAAGCCTATTCGGATGAGAGTATAATCAAGAAAGAATATCGTAGTTACTCTCCCTATCTACAAGCATTTAAAAGCAATGACGAAGTTAGGATTACTATTCAGAATCAGGACTTATATGTATTGCCTTGTGAGAGTTTTATTAATGTTGAGGGCACAATTTGTTTGGCAGATAACTCGCTTGCTGTAGGTGGAAAACTTAAAAACAATTGTATGAGTTATCTCTTTGACGAGGTTCGCTATGAATTAAATGGAATTCAACAACCTTAAAAAACTACGCTTCCTTAAACAAGACGGAGAGCTGCATGTTAGAGAATTCTGGCTGGTTCAATGGAAATGATAGGCAGCTGTCGAACGGATACTTTAATTTTTCTATGCCTCTTAAATACTTACTTGGATTTGCTGAAGATTATAACAAGGTCTTATTAAATTGTAAACATGAGTTGATATTACCCATGACTAAAAATATGGAAGATGTATATAACACTAAAATTGGAACTAAGGAGTATAAGCTAAATATTTCTAACATTGTATGGAAAATACCACATGTCACTCTGAGTGATGAAAAGAAGTTACAAATGTTTAGTCTGACTAAGAGTGGAGGCTCACTTCCACTTGCATTCCGCAGTTGGGATTGTTATCTGAATCCAACATTACCAGAAGGCACACAGCATGTTTGGAATGTTAAGCTAGCAGCTAATAGAGAACGGCCTCGATTTGCGATAATAGCTTTTGTAGTAGATGATAAACTAACCCATAATCACTTGAGGAATTTAAAAGTGTATCTTAACTCGGAGAACTGATATGAATATAAATTTTAAGCATGAACGATATGCAAGTTTGTATGATATGTATACAGGATTTCAAGCAAGTTACTATATGAAGGAATCTGAGCCATTATTAATACCTATAGAGTTTAAAGCGAAAGCACCAATGGTTGTTGTAGACTTGTCACATCAGAATGAAACAGTTAAAACGGGGCCAATCGATGTAAGAGTTTCGATCGATCTAGAAACTGTTAGTGTAAAAAATACTAAGGTATATTGCCTGCTTATGCATGATCGATTAGCAGAGTATTCACCTTTGACTGGAATAGTTCAACGCATCGTTTAAAACCAATTTAGTAGAGAATCAAGTTGTAGTTGATATTCATTCAAATTAATTATATTAAATATTATGTACCCCCTCTTAATTAATAAACAGAAACATGATGAAATTAATAAGAAAATAATTTTTATTTTATTTAAGTATACTAGCATAAACATTTTCATTTTCAGATACCTCAAACTGAGAGTTTTCTAAGATAAGAAATAACTTAAATAAATTATTTAGTGCACATTGATTTACTATTTTCTTGTGTATTCTACAATTTGTAAAGAAGTTTGGATATTGCGCTAAGCTCTGTTCAAGATTTATATCTATTATTTTTGTGTGTACAAATTTACTTAAGAACTCTTTTTTAGCTCTTCCTCTTACTATTACAGTTGCGTAACTATTCAATGGCTTTAGTATTTCGCCAAGACTTAGATAAGCGATGTCACCTTCAGACCAATCCAAGCCGTCCACATGCTGTTTGGTTATCTTTAAGGTTTTCCTAGTCACTTCATCCAGCTCCCTCATGTGGTAGGGTGGTTTAAAGTGAAAAAAATTGGGTGTGACGGACCCAGCTTGCATAAATGCCAACTCTTTGACAATCATCTGTCTTTCGTTTCCAAATACATATTGAAAGTCAGCTAAAATACATGAGTTTCTATCTAGAATAACCATTTTACCTCCAGCGTTAATGATGTACTGAGAAATTATGCATAATTCAAAACCTTAAATATTATGGTTTATCTTATTTTTTGTTTAGTTTGAAAAAGCAGTTAAGAGAGGATGGATACGCTACACTTGAAAAAAAACGAAAAATTCAAGGAAAATTCAAGATCATGAAATAATTTTTGGATTTGAGTATTTTGTTAGTCTAGAGCTTAAACTAAAGTGTGGACTTTCCACGAGTAGAGATTTCACACCTATGGTCTGGTTGCAGCAACAGAAACGTAACTTTATTGGATTGCAAAAAGAGGAGTGGATTCAATTATTAACTTTTAAGGAGTACATCCAAATGAAGCTGGAGCACTTTGACTACTTAATGCCAGATACAATAATTGAACATCCAATGCTTGAGACCGTTAAGTGTCATTTCAAAATTCGAAAATCAGATAGGCAACGAATATTAATACTCAATCAGTATGGTAATAGAGTTGAATTTGATAGCGACTCATGGAGGACGCTTATAAGATTAGGAATTTTTTAACAACATTTTTGTGTTGGAACACATTATTGAAAAATCAAATAAAGAATATATATTATAACTATATTATTCCAAAGTGTGTAGAGATGCGTAAATATAGTGTACAACTTTCAGATTTAGAAGCAACTTATGATTGTGAGTCAGAAATTGATCTTACTCGGTTACTGTTTGAAATTTCAAAAAAGATGGGTAAAGAAATAAAAAGGGATGTTAATACTTTTAGGACACAATTTCATCATAATATGAAACTAAATAAAAATGAAATGCTACAAAGAAAGTGAAAATAATCATTTAAGTTAGTCTTTAATAAACGTTTGCCGAGTATACTACAAAATGGAGCTGAATTCTAACTTTGGATTTAAAACAATTGTCAAGAAAATCGATGATTTTTTAAAAGAGTTTGAGGAAATGATTTTTCCTGAACATCATGAACTGCTTGAAGGATATCGAGAATTTTTCTTGGCGTACGAAAACTGCCATCTGGTTACATCCAAATTTGGCGAGCATCTTTCAGCGTGCAGCTGGTCATCCGATTTAACTACAGAGGGAGTAGACACATGTGGATGCTTTTACTACAGCATGCGTCTGACAAGGCTAGAACGCCTAATGGGAAAATATAAAAATTTAAACAAAAGAATTAACAAACCGTTTAAGTCAATAAGGCATAAAATGTATGAATACTAGATTTAAAAATAAATATTTTATAGCATACATAGAAAGAATAATAAATAAACTATACAACTTAAACCAAACTACCTCTTTTATTCGTTTTGAAGTCAATGCAGGATATAAGATTTTCCTAGCACTTGACCAAAATAAAAGCAGGTATCTATATAATATCAAAGGTTAGAAAGGGATGGCGCTAAATATTTAAATATCAAGCCCAAAGGATTGTAAAATAGTTTTCATATTAAGGACGGTGGGGACCAATCAAAATCGTATAAGGGGCGTGGCTTATTAAATTAATACAAGCAGGATCACTTTCCCCCTCTAACACACATTCTCCTTCTAACACTTTCTTTCCCTAACTCTTTCCCCCTCTAACACACATTCTCCTTCTACCACTTTCCCCCTCTAGCTCTTTTCCCCCTCTAACATACATTCTCCTTCTAACACTTTCTCCCCCTAACTCTTTCCCCCTCTAACACATTTTAATCTTAATCAACAAGTATCAATACTCTTGCTTAGAAGCAAGCAGGTTAACAATGCAACGCACGTCAAACAGGCGCCCTCTGGACTCTCTCTTATTTATCCTTTCTTTCTGTGCGCACTGCACCTCATGACCATAAACAGATTTACAATGCCATGCACGTCAAAGAGGCGCACAATTGACTCTAACACTAATAAGGTAAATAACCAAATCTGTTTCTCTGATCACTGCTTCTCACAGATGCTGCTGGTAAAGTGGTGGCCTAGGAATGTTAATCCTTTGTTCTCCACATTAGGCTAATCAAAGGAGGGACATGATCGTGGGAAAAAAAGGGTCATAAATTATGAAAAAAAAGGGTCAAAGATCAAGGGGGCGATAAAAGGGTGATAAAAATTAATGGGGTCATAAATTGTCGGCATCCCTTTGGGGTAGAACCCCCAGTTCCCTACTACTTATATACATATAAAATACGAAAATCAGAATATTGAAAAACTCACTGATTCAAAAAGTAACTTTCTATGTTATTACTATCCTTAATATAAACAATATTAAACAAGTAAGAAGGCTCTAGTCGGGAGAGCCCGACTAGAAGATACCCTGAACCCAGTTGCAATAAATATATTTAATTTATATAAGACTTTGGTACACTGGCTTAGCTTCCATCGATTAAGTTCAATATCTCCGGTGTTTCTCAACCGATTTGGACGAAATTTTCAGAAAAGTTCTATCATTATCCATTACTTCAACCCTCATTTTCCAAATTCGATATTTTATTGTTATCGATATTATGTGTATATCGGAAACCAGAAAAGTTATCGATAATTTGAAGCAAACTTGTTCTGCTCATGGTATAGGAGAACTTAAATACAAAATCAGAAGTCTCTAGCTCTTGTAGTCTCTGAGATCCACGCGTTCATACAGACGGACAGACAGACGGACAGACGGACATGGCTATATCGTCTCGGCTGTTGATGCTGATCAAGAATATATATACTTTATAGGGTCGGAGATGCTTCCTTCTGCCTGTTACATACTTTTGCACAAAACCATTATACCCTTATTTACCAATTTTATGGGTTAAGGGTATAAAAATTCACTGAAACGAAAAGTAACTTTCTTTGTTCACATTAAATATGAACTAAAATGCATAAGCAATTCCCTTACCATTGTATGTAAAAACATAATGTTGGAAAGAGCATTACAGCTATTAATCTAAGCAGCAGATCCCGAGCTCTAACATACAACGCTTGCACTTAAGAGCTAGTTATGGGTGGTGCAAATTAGCAATGCAATTCCTTTAACAGCAGCCTCTTAGTTATGGTTAGGTTAGCTTAGTAAGTGCGGAGGAGATAGGGATATTAAGATTTATGTTTGAAAATCAAATAGAGAGTGAACGTAAATGAGCAACAACAAAGGAGCTTGATCGGAGCGAGATTTCAAATTATCTGATTATTATAAGAGCAACACACGCGCTTATGTGAACGCCCTTTGCTTATTCAAAATTGTATATCAATAATATATCAATAAATGTTAGTGTGTTACGTTTTGTCTAAGTTATATAAGCAGCAAGTAGGCGAATCTACCCCCATAACATATTCTGGTGTGTGAAATTTTTATAGACGCACCAAGTTTTCTTATGTTGATGTTGTTTTTTTTTCAATGATACCAACAAAAAGTAGCAGTGCGGGTCCAACAACAAAACTGACAACAACAACAAACGCTACTTGGGTCGTAAATCAATTTTCAAAGGCACACAAATTTGAAAAAAAACAAGTAAGAAGGCTCTAGTCGGGAGAGCCCGACTAGAAGATACCCTGAGCCCAGTTGCAATAAATATGTAAATTAAATTTATAATTGACTTTGGTATACTGACTTAACTTCAATCGATAAAATTAGATATCTCCGGTGTTTCTTAACCGATTTGGAAGAATTTTTTAGAAAAGTTCTATCGTTACCTCATTTTTACATTTTCGAAATTCCATATTTTATTGTTATCGATTCCATTTGTGTATCGGAAACCAGAATAGTTATCGATAATTTGAAGCAAACTTGTTCTTCTCATGGTATAGGAGAACTTACATACAAAATCAGAAGTCTCTAGCTCTTGTAGTCTCTAAGATCCACGCGTACAGACAGACAGACAGACAGACGGACAGACAGACAGACAGACAGACGGACATGGCTATATCGTCTCGGCTGTTGATGCTGATCAAGAATATATATATACTTTATGGGGTCGGAGATGCTTCCTTCTGCCTGTTACATACTTTTGCACAAAACCCTTATTTACCCATTTCATGGGTTAAGAGTATAAAAATGCACTGTGCGAAGTGATACATGTACATAAAATTATGAAAATCATTTTCAAGCGCAACGTTCACTTAATTGTGTATCCACTTATTCATTAAGAAGCGGAAATCCGCTTCTTTTTTGCAAGTGTCGAACCTTTTCTTATGACTTTGCTTGTGCGACGCGAAGGCGTCACTGCGCATTTGTTTTGTTTTTGTATTCTCGCTCGCGATCAAACCCTCAGCTTGTGCGACAATCAGGCGACAGTAGTGGAATGGGTACTTGTTGTAATTGTAATTTGTTTTTTAAAATGGGTAAAAAGTGCTCCAAATCGTATGGGAGGTACTTGAAGGAGTTGTCCAAATAAAAATTCCCTTCTTAGTGCTCACCTCCTACCTGCATGGAAACTGTGTGAAAATTTCAGCCTTCCAGCTCTTTTCGTTTAGACTGTGGCTCTTCCATTCTAGTCAGGACAAACTCTTTTATATATATAGAGACTAGTAATTGGCCCGCTTACTTCGCTGCGCGGATAGTTTATATAAATTTTAGCAATAGAAGATAGATACAAAATAAATAAATAAGAAAATATTTAACAAATTAAAACAAAGTATTGAATATTCTCTTTTCCACGCCACCATTGGGTAGAGAATCAGGCTCGTCATTATACTTGATACCGAAGGTAAAGGGTATATTGAGTTTGTCCAATGTCCGTCATGGTGTCTGTCCGTCTTTCCGTCTGTATGAACGCAACTTTTTTCCACACCCTTCAAGCTAGAGACTTGAAACTTTGCAATTCTCTTTGTCTACTGGATAGTAAATTAAAGTGTCAAGATGGGGGTTCTACGATAACTGGGTGGCTGGCAAATCGTTAAATTCGATAACTCAAAACCGATAAATCCACAAATTTCGCACATCCTTAAAGCCAGAACTACCAAATTTAGTAAGAAGTTAGCTACAATCAACCCCCAAAAAACTGCGACAAGAATTTTGAAGCCACGCCCACCCATTCCGCCCCCAGCCTTCCTGCATTTTGAAGTCAAAAAAGCCTATATCTCCCACAGTTTTTGAGCTATAGCCACCAAATTTAGTGCCAAGTTAGGTGATGATGACCCCCCAAAAACTGCATCAAAATTTTGGATGCCACGCCTACCGATACTGCCCTAGCCGCCCCCGTCCACCCCAACGTTACGTCACAAACGGAAATGCGTGTACCTTCCAGAGTTGAGAGGCTAGAGCCACTAAATTTGGTAGGAAGATAGCTGACAACGACCCCCAAAAATCTTCATCAAAGTTTTGGAGCCACGCCTACCCATTTCGCCCCCCTTACCCCACCTTTTACAAACATTTAGCTAGAGTCACCAAATTTGGTATGAAGATAGCAATTGACATTCTACACAGATCTACATAAAAACTTTGGATGCCACGCCCAGCAATACTGCCCCCAGCCTCCGTTTCCCCACTTTTTACAAACTTCGAGCGAGAGTCACCAAATTTTGTATGAAGATAGCAATTGACATTAAACAAAGATCTGCAGTAAAAATTTGGATGCCACACCCACCTATACCGCCCCCAGCCCCTCTTTCCCCACCTTTTACAAACTTCGAGCTAAAGTCACCAAATTTGGAAGGAAGATAGTTGGTGGCATCCCCATCTGCATCGGAGAATCTTCAAGGCAGCGTAAACCCCTGCACCATCCGTACCCCTTTGCAATCCGGCCTTTTTTTAAGCGGTTTTAATACTGGTATCGAATATGCCGCAGTCGGTTGCGTCCGACTGCAACGTTTCCACTTGTTTTTTTTTGTGATTTCCCCAGTAGGCCTTATCCACTTATTGAATTTAATTTGCAATTAATTACTACTTTTAAAAGCTACTTTATAAACGACAATGGTTGTTTTCCGTCAGGTGCTAATACAAATTAACTTTTTGGTGAACTGACTCTTGAGCAGGCTACATAAAATTGGCCATGAGAAAAACAATCGTGTCTTAAGTCTTGTCCGGCTAATTTAAGAGTTTGTCCCTGTGATTTATTAATTGTTAAGGCAAAGCAAACTTTTAAAGGAAATTGCAATCTTTTAAATTGAATTGGCAATTCAGAATCAGAAGGTATTAATGGAATTTTCGGTATAAAAACCGTTTCCCCTATACCATTGCCAGTAAAGATAATTGCTTCGACAACATTCTTATGAAGGACTTCAACTTGCAATCTTGTACCATTGCACAGTTTTGGCGCCTTCAAGTTGTGAATCAACATTACAGGTGAACCAATCTTTAAAGTTAATTTATGTTAAGGCAGGCCAGCCGAATTTAATGAATTAAGAAACTCGACGGGGTAATGAACTGCATCTTCGATTTCAGTCACAGAATCAATAGAGTTATATGTCATTTCTTCACTTTGAAATGATTCTAATAAAAACTCGTTTATTTCCAAAGCATTGCCATTTCTAGCAGTCAAAATAGCACGTTCTGAAAACCATTCGAGTGATTTTTGAGAGATATTTGTAATATCCGGAAATATTTTAGAGTTAGCTCTTCAAAACTTTTCACAACATGACACATAGTGTATGGTAAAGTTATTTTGCCATCATGGGTTGGAAATAATCCATTTCCTATTTGAAGAAGCATTTCTGCAAATTCACCAAATATCACCTTTTAAGTGCACTCGCATATTCTTCGTTAATGCAATTTTCTGTATTTTGGGCCACAAAATTGAAGACTTTAAGCACGCATTTATTTCATCTGGTCTTGTTCCTCTGGGGATCACTGGAAGAGTTTGTCGAAAATCACCAGCTAAGAGAACAGTTATATTGTAAACTTGTTTTTGCTCAGCAGTAAGGAGTAGCTCATTATTAACAACAAAATTATCGCAATTTTCATAACTTGTTTCTCTATGATATTGAATATTTGGAACAATTTCGTCGGATCTAATTGGTAGTGGAAGTCCATAATAAGTCAAGTTTTCACCACGAATAGACAGTACAATATCTTCAATGTAAATAAAACATTTATTTAATACATTATTCACAATACTTTCATCAATATTTCTGTGTTGTGAAAAATGAAAGGCTCTTAACATATCTTCTGAGAAACTCTCTTTATAAGTATTCCAAAGTTTCAGAGCATCTGAAATTTGACAAAATACTAACATTATTGCAAAAAGTTCTCTCAGTTTTGTAGGATTTTGACATATGACAGCATCGGCTATAGTTGAATCCCAGTGCTTATCATCTTATAGTAATCCTAGAGCTTTACACGCCAATTGAAATGATGAGTATGCTATACCATTAACGGTTTTTAAATTTAAAAATGAAGTTGGGCCCCTTACAAAATGTAATAAAAGTCTTAAATAAAAGCATTCTGTATTATTAGGATGAATAGTGTAAACTCTTTCCAAAGCTGAATCTCTTTTAACTCCAGGAAAATTTGGTACATCATGCCCTCGTTGTCTTCTTTGAAATTCTTTATTGTTCCATGTAAAATACGATGGAACTTCACAATATAGAAGCGTTCTTGCAAACTCATCACGTGTGCATAGCTCAAAGAAGGCTAGCAAAGTGGTTTTGGGTGTAGTGCTTAATCTGTCAAGTAATTGTTGCGGATTATTGGGGTTAAAATATATCCGTTGACCATTTTCTAAATGAACAGCTAAGTGTGTAATAGCCGGAAAACGTTCATGCATGGGAAATGCAAGGATTCTCCATACCGCTTCTGAGCTACTTATATAACGGCCACTTTCGTACATATTAATTTCATTACGTTGGTCTTCAAGAGTAAATGATGCTTGATCACTGCCCTTGTTAACATATTTACAAATGTATTTAATAGACTTTACAGAACTACAATACTCAACATTTATGTGAGCTTCAAATGTTCTCAATAGTACACAGTTATAAGGCACAACCCAACGATTATCTATGCAATTACCATTTATATTAATTGCATTACCACCATCTTCTATCGCTTTTCTACGATATAGAGGGTAACTATCTTTTCCAGTCACAGTTTCTTTAAGTAATTCTCGAGGAAACCTTTTGGTACATTTTCCCTTTTTCATGCATGGCGATTTATTATTAAATGCACCTCAAGGACCATGAATCATATTTGCCTTAACAATGTTAAATAACAAAGGATCCTCATCTGCGTTTGGTATTTCGGCACAGATAATTTTATCAATTTTATCTGGTCTTATTTTATTTTCTTACGAAAGTAGAATATGTATATGTGGTAAGCCCCGCTTTTGCCATTCCACAGAGTACATGAAACATTGCACGCTTCCAAACAAAGAACATTTTATCAATAGCGACATTAAAGCTTTAACTTTTAAATGAAAAACTCGAGCTATAATATCGTGACGATCATGCGATTTTTGACCCGGTAATAAAACACTTTTGATGTCATTCCATTGTGGATTGCATGTGAATGTTATGAAAAGATCTGGTCGCCCATAATGGCGAACATATGTCATAGCATCTTGAGTCTTTTCATGCATATATCGTGCAGAGCTTGTAAAAGAAGATGGTAAAATTACCATCTGACCAAGTTGAGCTGCGACAACATCTTGTTGGCCTATTGCATCTTGTAGATGTATATAGCTATCTGCTCTGAGTTTCGCATGATTGTAGCGAATATAATTAAACCTTTCTGTTTCAATTTTAGCATACATATCAACCAAAAACTGACTAAAAAGGGAACGACAATAAATTAAATGATTTATCTCAGATTGACGAATCATTATTTTATAGCTGTAAAAGCTTAACGCAGATATCTTTTTTTTTTGGTTCCTCTTTTTTTAATAATGGATTCCATTGTGGTATATCCACTGAATAGCCATCTTCGCCATAAGGAAATAGAAAAGGGTACTGTAAGGCATCGTATGATCGATGCACCTCACTAATGCGATGTAATTTATTATTATGGCTTTCAATAATAATATCGCGCTTTTCAAACAACAACAATTGAGGTGCATTGTAAAGCCCTTTGTGAGCACCAGCAGGTGTTCGATCAGCATGTATAATCAATTTATAGTCTTAAGTACTTGTTGGTATTTTATTGAGAGCCATTTTTAGATCTTTAACATAACGATTATGATGATGAAACATACATTGAAGATCCTTTACTACGCTTGTTCATAAATGAACACGGTTTCAATATAGCCGACTGACGCCTTCCGCGACAATCGGCAAAAAGATATACAGTCCACTAAGTAGAAGATAATAATATTATCCTAAGTAAAAATAAACACACCACAGCAATCTTGCAGCTGCTGGTTAAATAAATAGATAATAAAACGGATCGTTACCTGCATGTAAACGAATCCGTAGAGCCTGCCTGCGCGCAGGTCAAAAGCAGGTACTAAAAAGTACCCTTACGATAAATAAGTTTATTATCTTGCAGGAGATAATAAACACATATAGATTAAGACACTTTGTTAGGTATATAAGGCCTAGGATTTTAATAATAAAAGTCAGTATTCAAATCGTACTCAAACTGAACTCCTCGTGTGTTCATTTGGTCCTTCGAGCCGGATTTTTCTGTTTTTGCTTCCCCCCACCAGTGGTAAGGGGCAAATAACAGATTAAACCAGCCAAACTCGCGTTTTTTTTTAATCGCAGTGTACCATTTTGGTTTTTGCCGCTTTAATCTTACAAACTAGAGGAGCTTAAAAAAAAACCAGTGCCAGGCCGTCACAATATTAAAGTGACCTGCCGGTATCAGTTATTAGTGCACAAAATAGTGCCAGGCCGTCTCTACGTTGAGACCTGCCGATACCTGATATTAGGGCACAAGAAGTCGCAGCCGACAGCGCTATTTGAGAGCGCCGAACAAATCGCAGCCGACAGCGCTATTAAGAGCGCACCATAAAATTGGGTCTACGCACTCAACGCTCCAGCCGACCTCGCTCTGCGACCGGCCAGCCCCAACACTTATCCCCGTCAAGGCAACAGTTAAGGCTTCAACACACATCAAGGAATTAATTGAGCCACAATCTCCTGTACACAACAGCAGCAGCTTGCCCATAACAACGACAACAAATACTTCATCGCCCACGCACATCGCACGTTATTGAGTGCTCATCTCGACATCTCTTCGTCTTCTGCTGTTGTTCTGCGGTCGTCCAAGATTTACATATTCTTCGTTCAATATCCGCCTGCAACAGCATCAACAACAGCAACAGGATCAACAACAGCAACAACAACAAAAAACAAGACGCAGCCGACAGCGCTAACTAGAGCGCCCATCGAAAAACTGCCACGCCCCGCTCTTCAAAAAAAAATACACGAAGGGTGAGCCAGACTACGATTAAATTAATTTTTTATTATTCGTTTTTTTTTTTTTTGTTAAGCATAAGAATCGATATTAAAATGTCAGAATTATTAATGCAAGTTTTAGAGAGGCAGGCTATAATATATAAGACTGTAAAGGATCCAAATAAGATCTTCTCTGCAGAAGAGCTTCAGACTCTTTTGCACGAAGCAAAAAAAAAATCATACAAATTTACTCAGGATTGGAGTATTCAAGCATGAATACTTCACTGACAAGATTTATGATTCATTGATAAATTCAATAGAGGAGCTAATCAGTAAAGTAACTGATAGTTCCAAGACTCCATTTGCAGAAAATCCAAAAGTTGTAGTAGCAGCACAAAATGACGAGCAAAAAACTAATGTAGAAATTCTAGAAAAATTTCTACGGGAAGTACAGGATGAAATTGGGTTAGGAAAAGTATGAGTATTCTTTTTTAGGAAACAGAAGCTAAGAAGGCTCTGGAATAAGATAGAAATTTCAAAAGACAGTATCCTCTACAAAAAAATAGAGGAATTGTCATTTGAAGTAGAAGATACCCTTGCAGTGTTAGATGAGAGGCAGCTTCACCAGAAAATGGAGCCTACCGCTAACACAAGCTTACCCGCACTTCCGAAAATAGAAGTACCCACATTCAATGGCGATCCAAAAGCCTGGGACTTGTTTTCGGATTTATTTTTTGAAATAATTGATTCAAGGCAGGATTTGAGTCCAACCCTGAAATTTAATTATTTAAAGGCTTCCTTAAGAGGAGATGCCAGAAATATGGTCGCACACCTGCTAACAGGTGTGCAGAACTATACAGCAACTTGTAGAGCTGGAGAAACATCGATGTTTGCCACCATCGATGTTTCCGATGTTATTGGAACGAAACATCGATAAAACATCGATGTTTTGTAATTTTTTAAAAATCACTTTTTTAGTCATTAAAAACGTATTTTAGTCATAAAAAAACATATTGTTTATATTCAAAAGAGTCCATTTGATTTTTTTAGAAATGTGCAAGGCAGAATTGGCTTTTTGGTAATATTCCTTTATTACAAAAAAAAAAAAAAATTTAAAAATAAAAAACAGCTTCATTAAATGAAGCGAAAAGATAATAAACAAACAATAAGTATACAAAATTGTGCACAATGCCCGTTGTGATTTTAAATTAATCAGGGGTATTTAAGAGAATGTTTAAACATTAAATAAATCTGTGTTCTTGTTCAGGAATAGAAGCTTATCAACAACTTTAGGTTTATTAAAGCATCTTCGTTCTGAAACTATCTGCCCGGCTTTGCTGAAAATTCTTTCAGCTGCACACGACGATGCTGGGACGCAAAGAAACTTTTTTGCCACATTTTTTAGATTCAGCATATCCTGAGAGCATTCCTAAAAATAATGTAGTTAATATTATTTTTTTTTTTTGTCAAACTAATTTACTTTTCTTTACCTTGAAATATTCCAAAGGATTGCATTCTTCTGCAGCATTTGGTTTTTCTAAATGCTGCCTCATTAGAATTATTGCGTCACTCTTGGACGATACGACTTTTTTTTCCAATTTTCTCCTTCATAAAGGAGAAACGCTTAGATTCTGCTTGTGGTGCTGGTTGGATATTATGCGAATTTTTAGATAAGTCGTCGAATAGTTCTTCTTCAAAAGCTTTTGCGGCCTGTTCGGCGTTTGACACTGCTAAGAAGCCATCCTTTTTGAATCGGGGATCAAGAATGGTAGCGATCCTGGGTATAGTTCTTTTTTCATACTGAAAAAGTCGTTCAGGCAAACGTTCTTTGACATAATTCAGAGCATTTATACCCTCCAGCGTTTCAAAGTTATTTAAATCGGTAAGCCCCTTACACAACTCGCAGATAAGTGGAATTACAATGGATATAGTTACATTTTTGTCCGCAGAACTGGAAGTGAGAGCATCATGGAACGGGCCCAGAATTTTTACTACTTATTTTATAACGTGGATTTCGTCTGCAGATAATGGTTGCGGGGCTTTTGCGATGCTCAAAAGCGTAGACGAAATAGCCTCGTTGGTAATTATGATGCGCTGCAGCATCTGAAACGCACTTCCCCATCGTGTAGGTACCTCCTGGATTAAACCATAGGGATTATCAATGTGCTGGGCGATTTTAAATTTTTCATAAGATATAGTGCTGCCTTTGAAATAGGCCACAATCAGCTTGCATTTGCTAAGAATATCACTTAAAAACGGTTGCTTGAGCAAATCTTGGACAAGCAAATTTAGTGTGTGTGCAAAACAAGGAACGTTCTTTATTTTAAGAATCTCGCAGGCTCTTTTCATGTTTGCAGCATTGTCAGACACAATCGCTACGATCTTGTTCGCCAAGCTCCATTTGTTAAAAATGATGCGTAGCGAGTCTGCAATATTTACAGCCGTGTGGCTTGTTGGCGATAATAGTTTTTCGGTTGATAATACAGCCGATTTCAGTTCGAAGTGGCTGTTTATGAAATGGCAGGTCACAGTGAGATAGCCTTCATTGGCCTTAGATGTCCAGCCATCTGTTGTTATGGCAACATGGTCAATAGAGTCAATTACAGCTCTCAATTTTTTTGTAGATTGTCGTATTCCGTGTTCAGCACAACGTCCCGAAAATATGTTTTACTTGGTATTTGGTACCTTGGATCCATCCCGTTTAAAAGACTGCGGAAACCCTTGTCATTGACTATATTAAATGGCTGCATATCAGAATAAATCATTTGCACAACCAAATGGTCAAATTTCAACTTGGTTGCGGATCCGTTTGAATATGGCAAGCTCCTCTGCAAAAATTTATCCATACCATGGTTCAATTCAACCTTTTCATTATTTAGTGCATCCGGATGCATTCGTTTTAAATGATCCATGAGATTCGTAGTATTGCCCCAGTTTTATACTGTTTTCCGCACAGTTTGCAGATCGCGGCAATACTCTCCTTTCTTTCAAAAACTGCCACACCACGGAAATTTTATCTCTTTTTCGTGTGAGCTGTGGGCTAGAACAATCATCTACAGCTTCGTTTTCTTTAGATGTAGAAGTTACTGTAAGTGCAAATATGTAAATACTAGTATACCAAAAATGTTTGGGCCGCGTGCCATATGCATATAATCGAAAAAACCTGCGTACCATGATTAAATAACTAAAAGGTGCCTCCGTCGAATAACGAGCACTCTCACTATGGGCGCATTATTGACCTTGCTTGACTTGTCGACTAAGTGCATTTCACCTGTACAATAATGGCCACTTGTTTCACGACGCGACGGTGGCACCTTTTACTTATTTCGTCATGATGCATTCATATATTGTGAAATATTGTGTTTCAACACATTGGGGAGCACAATTGTGATTGGAAAAAAAAACTTGCTTGTAAGGTATTTCTCCATGGTATATTTATTATATATTTATATACTTATTCCGCATTAATTATTTTTATTTTATGTTCGCAATTTGCTGCCGCTTGTTTTTAGGCGCCAAGACAATCGATAGTGGTGACAAAGTATCGATTTCTTCAAAATACACAAAACCATCGATTGATCGATGGTGCAATCGATGTTTTCTCCAGCTCTAGCAACTTGGGATTTATTATCCAAGAGGTATGAAAATAACAGGAAGATCTTTACCGATCAAATGAATTGGTTATTGGATCTTCCAGTGTTAAATTGAAATTCAGTTAATCAGGTAAAGAAATTTATTGATTCTATAAATGAATCAATACACCTGATTTAGACAAAGGGACGAATAACGGAAGAATCAGATCCGATATTCGCCCATATAATAATCGGGAAATTTGATAAAGAGTCACTTAAGGCGTATGAGATTCATACAAAGAAATCAAAAGAGATTCAAGAGCTTGAAGATGTTCTCAAATTCCTGGACCAAGTTCTATCCTATCAGTTGCCATTGTTTGAAGAAAACAAAAACTTTGTCAAAAAACCAAACAGCGTTTTTTCTAAGGGGCAATTTTGTCCGATTTGTAAAAAAAATGGACATGACATTTTTAAATGCTTCACCTTTGAAGCGATGAAGCCAAAAGATAGGATAGAGGCAGCTAAAAAAGTAGCTTTATGCCTTAACTGTTTAAATCATTCAGATAAATCAGAATGTAAGTCAAAAACAAGCTGCAAATTTTGTAACAAAAGGCATAGTAATTTACTTCATGTTAACGGCAATACAAATGTAAATACATGTGTTTCTGCATGTCAAGCGCTTTTGGCTACGGCCTTAGTTTATATAAAAGCAAAAAATGGGAGATTTGAGCAGTTAAGAGCGCTGATAGATAGTGGCTCCCAGACCATTATAATCTCAGAAGAAGCTGCTCAGATTCTAAAATTACCTAAAATCAAAACCAACACCAAAATCAGCGAAGACTACTAATAACAAAAGTCTTAACGATATTATTTGGATAGGACCCAGAATTCAAAGGGATATATTCGACATAATATTAAATTGGCGTAAATGGCCATTTGTAGTATCAGCAGACATTGAGAAAATGTACCGGCAGATTAACATTCATGAAAACAATCAAGAATACCAGAATATATTGTGGAGGGAATCTCCAAAAGAAGAAATTAAAACTTTTCGGTTATCAACGGTAACCTATGGTACAGCATCCGCACCGTATTTGGCAACAAGAGTATTGCTGGACATCGGGCAAAGATGCAAAAATGAAAAAATCGGCGAAATCATCATGAACGATTTTTATATGGATGACTTGATGACAGGCGCGTTTTCTGAACAAGAACTAAAAAGTACAATTAAACATGTATCTTTAGAACTTTGCAAAGCCGGCTTTAATCTTAGAAAATGGATATCAAATAAAACAAAACTGCTAGAAGATATCAATAAGATAGGAGAAAATAAAATACTAGAAATAGAAGAAAACGAGTCCATAAAGACGTTAGGATAACAATGGGAACCATTGCAGGACGCATTTAAGTTCAGTATCAATGGTGGAAAAATGGATAAGATAACTAAGCAAATGGTCTTATCTACATTAGCGAAAATCTATGATCCGCTAGGATGATTAGGTCCAGTAACAACGGTAGGAAAACTGTTTATGCAGAAACTTTGGTTGCAAGATCTTGAATGGGATCAACCGTTATCATTTGAACAAGTACACGAATGGAAGGCATATACATCAGAACTGGATAGTTTAAGTCAGATTAGGATACCAAGGTGGATTAAATCTGAGACTGGGTCACATATTCAATTACATGGGTTTGCCGACGCTTCCGAAAAAGCTTATGCAGCAGTAGTATATGCCAAAATCGGGGACTCAGTAAGAATCATAGGTAGCAAAAATAAAGTTAATCCAATAAAAAACAAAAAAACCATTCCGAAATTGGAATTATGCGCAGCACATTTGCTGGCAAAATTAATGCTTAAAATTAGAGACGTACTAAATATATCAGTTGAGATGATTGCTTGGAGTGATTCTACAATCACTCTAGCATGGATACAGAATCCGAACAGTAAGGATAAATTTATAAAAAAAAGAGTAGAGGAAATAAGAAACATCTTAGGAATACTCTGGAAACATGTCCGATCGGAAGATAATCCAGCCGATATAGCGTCCAGGGTATCGCTCCCAACAAATTAAAAGATTCCACCTTATGGTGGCAGGGGCCACATTGGTTGAGTAAAACCCAAAATGAATGGCCAAAGAACCAATCCAAGAGCAAGCAATAATAGCTGCTACAGTCTCAGAACAAAAAAGTCCAATACAAGAACTAATACAAAGAAATTCATGCTTCCTTAAGCTTACAAGAATCATGGCGTACGTCCAAAGGTTGATTAACGTTAAAATAAACAAAATGGAAGTTCCAAAATACCTTACAGTAAGAGAATTGAAAGAAGCAGAAAAACTAATAGTAAAAGACTTGCAAGCAAGTCAATTCAATAAAGAGATAAAAGAACTACTGCAAAGTAAAGAAATTGCTACAAAAAGCAAATTATTGGCTTTAAATCCCTTTTTAGATGAGGAAGGGTTACTTCGAGTTGGTGGGAGACTACACAACGCCTCGGTAGATTTCGAAGTTAAACACCCTTTGATTTTAGAGAAATGTCTTTTTACCACATTAATTATAAGAAAAGTACATAAAGAGACTCTGCACGGTGGAATCAATTTGATGAGAAATCAAATACAAAGGCAATTTTGGATAATCGGGTTAAGAAACTCGTTAAAAAAATGCCTAAGGGAATGTGTTACGTGCACCAGGTATAAAAAAAAGACAGCAGAGCAAATAATGGGTAATCTTCCCAGTTATAGGGTAGCTGCTGCATATCCATTTCTAAACACTGGATTAGATTATGCAGAGCCATATAACATAAGATGCTCAAAAACTCGAGGGCAAAAATGTTTTAAAGGCTATATAGCACTCTTCGTGTGTATGGCCACAAAAGCGATCCACTTAGAAGCAGTCAGTGACTTAACGTCAGACGCGTTTCTAGCAGCCTTCAGAAGATTTACCTCTAGAAGGGGCAAATGTGCAAACATATATTCTGATAATGGCACGAACTTTGTAGGTGCAGCTAGGAAATTAGATAAAGAACTGCGAGAAGCAATTAAAGAAAATGCACAGATTGCCCCTATTCTGGCAAAAGACCACATTACGTGGCATTTTATTCCCCCGGCAGGACCTCACTTCGGAGGTATTTGGGAAGCTGGTGTGAAATCAGTCAAATATCATTTGAAGCGAGTAATAGGAGAATCTAACTTAACATTCGAGGAATTCTCCACCTTGCTATGCCAAATTGAGGCAATATTGAACTCACGGCCTCTTTACTCATCAGGCGAAGATGTTGACGATAACGAGGTTCTAACACCTAGTCACTTCTTAATTGGGAGACCAATGATTGGCGTAGTTGAAGCACAGAATGAAGGGAAAATAGGAGATCTGGACAGATGGAGATTGATCCAGAAGTTCCGAAAAGATTTTTGGAAAAAATGGAAAGATGACTACTTGTATACGCTTCAGCAGCGAAACAAGTGGAGAGTAAAGAATGAAAACCTCGAAAAAGGGCAAATAGTGCTCATTAAAGATGAATGCTGCCATCCAGCTAAGTGGCCGTTGGAAAAATTGAGGAAACTCACCCAGGCCATGATAAAAACGTCAGAGTAGTTAAAGTAAGGACTGCAGAAGGTCTGGTTACAAGACCAATAAGCAAAATATGTCCTTTAAGAAATATTAAAGCGGACAAACATGAGGCCGATCATAGCCGTACAAGAAGGAGTAGTATGCCAAAGTTAGGACTTATACTGGCCATGTTGATGTTAATGCTTTGCTGTCAAGCTTCAAATACACTTTCAGTGGCAAACGCGACAAACAGATGGAGTGTAAAAGAAATCAACAGCACAGCAGCAATTTATTTAGACCCAATGGGAGAGGTAGAGATAAAGGCCTCTTCCTGGGAGCTTATAATATACTACAAGATGGAGGCATACTTTGAAATGTTAAATAAAGGGCACGAGCTAATGCAACAAATGCAGAACCTTTGCAGTAGACTCATTGCATCTAGGGATCGTTGTGATTCGGATTTGAATTACAGTAAAAAAAGAATCAAAGAACTTGAAGATAATAATCTATTATTTATGTCCCAGAAAAAAGAAAGAAAGAAACGTGCTCCTCTGGAGATCATTGGGTCATGGTATCATATTATCTTCGGATTAATGGACGCCCAAGATAGATCTATAATGGAGGATAATATGAGAACTCTGCTAGCAAACCAACACAAGTTAGATGAATTGACGGATAAACCAACTTCAATTGTCGATTCAACTTTAAATATCGTGAAGACTACTCAAGATGAAGTCAATGAGCAGTTTCAAAAGATGCACGCCAGACTCGATTATTTAGCTAATACAGCGTACTGTATTCAAGAATCTATGGAATTCTTTATGGTGGCAAAGCAGCTACATATGTTAATAGACGAATGTGACACGATCTATTAATTGACATTAACCATGGGCGACTGAACCCGGGTATATTAAAACCTACTCAACTCCAGATTGAGATAACCAAGATAAAAGAGAGTCTGCCACACAACCTAGCTCTTCCGGGAAAAAATACTAATACAGAGCTTAAGGAAGTCTACACTCTTATGTCCGCAAAGGGAATATTCGTAGATAACAAATTAGTTATAAAAGCGAATATACCTCTCTTCTATAGGCACCCGTCTCATTTATATCGAGTAATTCCACTACCGGTAGAGGTCGGGGGCGACCTTTTACAAGTACACGCTGACGCTGAATATTTAGTATTCAATTTTGGAATGGATGCGTACCATTTACTAACTGAATCAATCCTAAATAAATGTACGAAATGACAGCCCAATAAACAAGTGTGCGATGGCAGCTGGCCATGGAGCAATGCGAATGATAACACTTGCGAGGTATCTCCCTTTAAACCAGAGCAACCTTCTAATTGTAGATACAGGAAGTTAGTCGAATCTCAAACATATTGGGTAGAGCTAGAGAAGAGAAATAACTGGCTTTATAAGATTCGCCAGAAGACAAAAGTACAGCTCCAATGTGGGAACCTTCCTCAGGAGATTATAATGCTTCCACCACAAGGGGTTCTGTCGATTACTTCAGGTTGTACCGTCCGAACAAATGACAAGATTTTAGTAGCTCATTCCGATTTCCGTTCTGATAGTCAATCAGCCCTTTCACCATCGTATATAGGAAACATTGACGAAACCCCAGAGCTCATATGGGAACCAATGAGCTCATCAACAATAAATCACACGGTCGAGATAAATAAGTTAAAGGGAGACATAAATTATCTGCAGCATCACCATCCAGAATTAAAAGGATTAAACTTTCATCATGTGTCAGGTCATGCCTCTCTAATAATTGCATTAATAATTTTTATAATTTTAATTATATATATAATTAAGTCAATAATTACTAATCGTAAACTACGAGCCATAGCTTTTCCGGCATCTGTTTAAGTAATTGTTAATTTCGATTTAAAAATAAAGGGACTTGACGCCGAGCCTCACCTTTGTGGCCCCCGGCAGAATGTTCATAAATGAACACGGTTTCAATATAGCCGACTGACGCCTTCCGCGACAATCGGCCAAAAGATATACAGTCCACTAAGTAGAAGATAATAATATTATCCTAAGTAAAAATAAACACACCACAGCAATCTTGCAGCTGCTGGTTAAATAAATAGATAATAAAACGGATCGTTACCTGCATGTAAACGAATCCGTAGAGCCTGCCTGCGCGCAGGTCAAAAGCAGGTACTAAAAAGTACCCTTACGATAAATAAGTTTATTATCTTGCAGGAGATAATAAACACATATAGATTAAGACACTTTGTTAGGTATATAAGGCCTAGGATTTTTAGAATAAAAGTCAGTATTCAAATCGTACTCAAACTGAACTCCTCGTGTGTTCAACGCTTAAATAAACATTTGAAATATTTTTGCAACGTAGTTGAGCTTCCTTTTCATCATCACCAACAAAATAAATTTGAAGAAACTGCATTTCTTCATTTGGCAAAGGTCGGACACTACCAATAAGGTGATACACTTGTCCTTGGACTTTAAAGGTTGACCAACTTTCATTTATAATTTTTGTACTTCCAAAATAAGTCATTTGAAAGCAGCTGTTATACTTTCTTATACGATCAATGAAATGATCATGCTTTGGATGTCCACCCATTATTAAGCTTTTAAGTGGATCAGGCAAACTTTCATTTTGTGAAAGTTTAACTTTTCCTGCCTTGCAACAGATACCCAAAGGCTCATTTTTCCATTTTAAAGCATTACAATGTTTGCATATCAAATTCATACTACCAAGTTGAGTAATTTTATCTGACTTGTAAGCTATTTCAAAATCATAGTTTAAACCAGACATGGCTTTAACACTCCATGCACGCAAACGCCTTTCTTGACGTGCATCAGGATTATTAGCCGGATGTCTTCTCACTACAACTCCATGAGCTTCAGGATTATTAGTCTGATCTCTTCTCACTACAACTCTAATAGCATCAGGATTGTTAACACGATATCTTTTTGATGCTTCTATGCGCTTACCCCTATTGATATCACTTCTTTTTCTAATGAACGTTTTTTTACCTTTTTTTCTGTTTTGCCGGTGAATCGACTACGTCTTTTAACAGGATTTTTAACATTTTCAGCTATACTGTATAACTTATACATTTACTTGTTGTATCAGAATCTTGAGTTAATAATTCCTCTAAGGGAATATAAACATCAAAATGTCCATTCATTAATAGACCGGTAAAACGCAATCTTTTTACAGGATGCATATTATTTCCGAATGCTTGTAATAAATTTCAATTCTGAAAAACTTGAGAATTTTATTAATGCTTAAAATTATAGACGTACTAAATATATCAGTTGAGATGATTGCTTGGAGTGATTCTTCAATCACTCTAGCATGGATACAGAATCCGAACAGTAAGGATAAATTTATAAAAAAAAGAGTAGAGGAAATAAGAAACATCTTAGGAATACTCTGGAAACATGTCCGATCGGAAGATAATCCAGCCGATATAGCGTCCAGGGGTATCGCTCCCAACAAACAAACAAAAATGGTTGAGTAAAACCCAAAATGAATGGCCAAAAGAACCAATCCAAGAGCAAGCAATAATAGCTGCTACAGTCTCAGAACATAAAAGTCCAATACAAGAACTAATACAAAGAAATTCATGCTTCCTTAAGCTTACAAGAATCATGGCGTACGTCCTAAGGTTCATTAACGTTAAAATAAACAAAATGGAAGTTCCAAAATACCTTACAGTAAGAGAATTGAAAGAAGCAGAAAAACTAATAGTAAAAGACTTGCAAGCAAGTCAATTCAATAAAGAGATAAAAGAACTACTGCAAAGTAAAGAAATTGCTACAAAAAGCAAATTATTGGCTTTAAATCCCTTTTTAGATGAGGAAGGGTTACTTCGAGTTGGTGGGAGACTACACAACGCCTCGGTAGATTTCGAAGTTAAACACCCTTTGATTTTAGAGAAATGTCTTTTTACCACATTAATTATAAGAAAAGTACATAAAGAGACTCTGCACGGTGGAATCAATTTGATGAGAAATCAAATACAAAGGCAATTTTGGATAATCGGGTTAAGAAACTCGTTAAAAAAATGCCTAAGGGAATGTGTTACGTGCACCAGGTATAAAAAAAAGACAGCAGAGCAAATAATGGGTAATCTTCCCAGTTATAGGGTAGCTGCTGCATATCCATTTCTAAACACTGGATTAGATTATGCAGAGCCATATAACATAAGATGCTCAAAAACTCGAGGGCAAAAATGTTTTAAAGGCTATATAGCACTCTTCGTGTGTATGGCCACAAAAGCGATCCACTTAGAAGCAGTCAGTGACTTAACGTCAGACCACATTACGTGGCATTTTATTCCCCCGGCAGGACCTCACTTCGGAGGTATTTGGGAAGCTGGTGTGAAATCAGTCAAATATCATTTGAAGCGAGTAATAGGAGAATCTAACTTAACATTCGAGGAATTCTCCACCTTGCTATGCCAAATTGAGGCAATATTGAACTCACGGCCTCTTTACTCATCAGGCGAAGATGTTGACGATAACGAGGTTCTAACACCTAGTCACTTCTTAATTGGGAGACCAATGATTGGCGTAGTTGAAGCACAGAATGAAGGGAAAATAGGAGATCTGGACAGATGGAGATTGATCCAGAAGTTCCGAAAAGATTTTTGGAAAAAATGGAAAGATGACTACTTGTATACGCTTCAGCAGCGAAACAAGTGGAGAGTAAAGAATGAAAACCTCGAAAAAGGGCAAATAGTGCTCATTAAAGATGAATGCTGCCATCCAGCTAAGTGGCCGTTGGGAAAAATTGAGGAAACTCACCCAGGCCATGATAAAAACGTCAGAGTAGTTAAAGTAAGGACTGCAGAAGGTCTGGTTACAAGACCAATAAGCAAAATATGTCCTTTAAGAAATATTAAAGCGGACAAACATGAGGCTGATCATAGCCGTACAAGAAGGAGTAGTATGCCAAAGTTAGGACTTATACTGGCCATGTTGATGTTAATGCTTTGCTGTCAAGCTTCAAATACACTTTCAGTGGCAAACGCGACAAACAGATGGAGTGTAAAAGAAATCAACAGCACAGCAGCAATTTATTTAGACCCAATGGGAGAGGTAGAGATAAAGGCCTCTTCCTGGGAGCTTATAATATACTACAAGATGGGGGCATACTTTGAAATGTTAAATAAAGGGCACGAGCTAATGCAACAAATGCAGAACCTTTGCAGTAGACTCATTGCATCTAGGGATCGTTGTGATTCGGATTTGAATTACAGTAAAAAAAGAATCAAAGAACTTGAAGATAATAATCTATTATTTATGTCCCAGAAAAAAGAAAGAAAGAAACGTGCTCCTCTGGAGATCATTGGGTCATGGCATCATATTATCTTCGGATTAATGGACGCCCAAGATAGATCTATAATGGAGGATAATATGAGTACTCTGCTAGCAAACCAACACAAGTTAGATGAATTGACGGATAAACAAACTTCAATTGTCGATTCAACTTTAAATATCGTGAAGACTACTCAAGATGAAGTCAATGAGCAGTTTCAAAAGATGCACGCCAGACTCGATTATTTAGCTAATACAGCGTACTGTATTCAAGAATCTATGGAATTCTTTATGGTGGCAAAGCAGCTACATATGTTAATAGACGAATGTGACACGATCTATTAATTGACATTAACCATGGGCGACTGAACCCGGGTATATTAAAACCTACTCAACTCCAGATTGAGATAACCAAGATAAAAGAGAGTCTGCCACACAACCTAGCTCTTCCGGGAAAAAATACTAATACAGAGCTTAAGGAAGTCTACACTCTTATGTCCGCAAAGGGAATATTCGTAGATAACAAATTAGTTATAAAGCGAATATACCTCTCTTCTATAGGCACCCGTCTCATTTATATCGAGTAATTCCACTACCGGTAGAGGTCGGGGGCGACCTTTTACAAGTACACACTGACGCTGAATATTTAGTATTCAATTTTGGAATGGATGCGTACCATTTACTAACTGAATCAATCCTAAATAAATGTACGAAATGGCAGCCCAATAAACAAGTGTGCGATGGCAGCTGGCCATGGAGCAATGCGAATGATAACACTTGCGAGGTATCTCCCTTTAAACCAGAGCAACCTTCTAATTGTAGATACAGGAAGTTAGTCGAATCTCAAACATATTGGGTAGAGCTAGAGAAGAGAAATAACTGGCTTTATAAGATTCGCCAGAAGACAAAAGTACAGCTCCAATGTGGGAACCTTCCTCAGGAGATTATAATGCTTCCACCACAAGGGGTTCTGTCGATTACTTCAGGTTGTACCGTCCGAACAAATGACAAGATTTTAGTAGCTCATTCCGATTTCCGTTCTGATAGTCAATCAGCCCTTCACCATCGTATATAGGAAACATTGACGAAACCCCAGAGCTCATATGGGAACCAATGAGCTCATCAACAATAAATCACACGGTCGAGATAAATAAGTTAAAGGGAGACATAAATTATCTGCAGCATCACCATCCAGAATTAAAAGGATTAAACTTTCATCATGTGTCAGGTCATGCCTCTCTAATAATTGCATTAATAATTTTTATAATTTAATTATATATATAATTAAGTCAATAATTACTAATCGTAAACTACGAGCCATAGCTTTTCCGGCATCTGTTTAAGTAATTGTTAATTTCGATTTAAAAATAAAGGGACTTGACGCCGAGCCTCACCTTTGTGGCCCCCGGCAGAATGTTCATAAATGAACACGGTTTCAATATAGCCGACTGACGCCTTCCGCGACAATCGGCCAAAAGATATACAGTCCACTAAGTAGAAGATAATAATATTATCCTAAGTAAAAATAAACACACCACAGCAATCTTGCAGCTGCTGGTTAAATAAATAGATAATAAAACGGATCGTTACCTGCATGTAAACGAATCCGTAGAGCCTGCCTGCGCGCAGGTCAAAAGCAGGTACTAAAAAGTACCCTTACGATAAATAAGTTTATTATCTTGCAGGAGATAATAAACACATATAGATTAAGACACTTTGTTAGGTATATAAGGCCTAGGATTTTTAGAATAAAAGTCAGTATTCAAATCGTACTCAAACTGAACTCCTCGTGTGTTCAACGCTTAAATAAACATTTGAAATATTTTTGCAACGTAGTTGAGTTTCCTTTACATCATCACCAACAAAATAAATTTGAAGAAACTGCATTTCTTCATTTGGCAAAGGTTGGACACTACCAATAAGGTGATACACTTGTCCTTGGACTTTAAAGGTTGACCAACTTTCATTTATAATTTTTGTACTTCCAAAATAAGTCATTTGAAAGCAGCTGTTATACTTTCTTATACGATCAATGAAATGATCATGCTTTGGATGTCCACCCATTATTAAGCTTTTAAGTGGATCAGGCAAACTTTCATTTTGTGAAAGTTTAACTTTTCCTGCCTTGCAACAGATACCCAAAGGCTCATTTTTCCATTTTAAAGCATTACAATGTTTGCATATCAAATTCATACTACCAAGTTGAGTAATTTTATCTGACTTGTAAGCTATTTCAAAATCATAGTTTAAGCCAGACATGGCTTTAACACTCCATGCACGCAAACGCCTTTCTTGACGTGCATCAGGATTATTAGCCTGATGTCTTCTCACTGCAACTCTATGAGCTTCAGGATTATTAGTCTGATCTCTTCTCACTACAACTCTAATAGCATCAGGATTGTTAACACGATATCTTTTTGATGCTTCTATGCGCTTACCCCTATTGATATCACTTCTTTTTCTAATGAACGTTTTTTTACCTTTTTTTCTGTTTTGCCGGTGAATCGACTACGTCTTTTAACAGGATTTTTAACATTTTCAGCTATACTGTATAACTTATACATTTACTTGTTGTATCAGAATCTTGAGTTAATAATTCCTCTAAAGGAATATAAACATCAAAATGTCCATTCATTAATGGACCGGTAAAACGCAATCTTTTTACAGGATGCATATTATTTCCGAATGCTTGTAATAAATTTCAATTCTGAAAACTTGAGAATTTACAGCATAAATTTCTGCTGCTGCTTGAAGCTCACATGCAGTACAGTATTTGAATTTGACATATCGCACTCTTATTGCTCAGAAAAGCTATATCACTCTCAATTTAAGATTTTGCTGAAGCAAGCAAAAGTTTCCCAGTTGGTTACAACATGTTCAACAATATTTTGGCGTATGGTGCCATGGAAGCCTTGCCTAGCAAATAAAAGGTAGGAAATAGATCTAAAAAGACAGGCTCCATCACCAATTATGTTAACAACTGAATGCGAAACCAAAACACCACTAATATCTAAAGTTTCAATACATATATTTTTATTTGGCTGTGAGTCAATTGACTTCATTGTAAAACGATTGTTACAACGTTACAGTGTCTACACGTAAGTATAGAATTCAATAAAATTGAATATACCAACTTATATTAATTTAATAGAATATTCAGACTGCTAAGTTTTATTTGATTTTTAAATGCACTAAAGCAGCGTCTATATAACTATTATATAATATGCAAACTAGAAGACAACTATATATAATGTTGCTTCAATTTTTAAGTCTAAAATCGACTTAATTTTCTTGTGTTTAAAAAACAACAAAAGAAATTAAAATACGTTGATCGTTATTTAAATATTTAAATAATAGCAATTAAATTTAATAATAACTACCTATTATAAATACGTATTTTAAATGAACGTATATACATACGTATTTTAAAGGAATGTATATACATATATAATACGAAAATCAGAATATTTAAAAACTCACTGATTCAAAGAGTAACTTTCGATTTTATTATTATCCTTAATATAAACAATATTAAAAAATTCACTGAAACGAAAATTAACTTTCTTTGTTCACATTAAATATGAACTAAAATGCAAAAAAAACCAATTCTTGTACCATTGTATGCAAAAACATAATGTTGGAAAGAGCATTACAGTTATTCCTCTAAGCAGCAGATCCCGAGCTCTAACATACAACGCTTGCACTTAAGAGCTAGTTATGGGTGGTGCAAATTAGCAATGCAATTCCTTTGACAGCAGCCTCTTAGTTATGGTTAGCTTAGCTTAGTGAGTGCGGAGGAGATATGGATATTAAGATTTATGTTTGAAAATCAAATAGAGAGTGAACGTAAAAGAGCAACAACAAAGGAGCTTGATCGGAGCGAGATTTCAAATTATCTGATTATCATAAGAGCAACACACGCGCTTATGTGAACGCCCTTTGCTTATTCAAAATTGTATATCAATAATGTATCAATAATGTAAGTGTGTTACGTTTTGTCTAAGTTACATAAGCAG